>CACRXP010001001.1:134073-144420 GCA_902702965.1 Spirometra erinaceieuropaei
GACCTTCGCGATATCCTCACAAACCCGATATCTGGGCCCCCGTTACTTCCGTGGAAACTCTGCTCGCGTCTTCAGAGACCAGGTTGCGTGTGGCAGGCATGGACACGTTTGAATTTATTAGCTGTTACGTCCGAGCCCGCTTTCCTGACTTTTCTTGTCGTCGAGTCCAGGTATGAGAGGAAAGAGAGAGTGCAGCAGATGCAACGCAAGTCTACTAGCACTATCAGCCAATCCAAGCGCAAGACACCCGTACTGTGTCCCTTCCATGGTGCATACGTTAGACGTTGCAGTTCACAACAGTCAGGCTGGCGACACTCATGCAAAAATGATGTTCACTGGCAATGTTTAATTGAACAATGAAAAAAAGACATTTCCAGTCTACACGTGGGTCGCAATCAGAATGCTTTGGCAAATAAGCCAATATGGAAGTCTTAATCTCCCTTATTATTGGCAATAATAAACCTCAACCGCAAAATTCCCCTACCCCTCAATGTAATCGACCTACTCCTTGAAGCCACTCACCCATATGGATTTTAAATGTAAACTTTCTCGCACTACATTCGCGGCAAATTTAACTTCGACGGTAGTACGTAGCACAAAGGGCCTTGGACAAGTGTGTTATTCTCTCGGCTTTTACAGCCAGTGCAAATAGAAAAAATTCATTATTTTACTTATTCAGTAGAAAATTACATCGTTTCCAACCTTTTACTCGAAGGAAGGATATAATTCGGTTTCAAAAAAAGTTTCTGATTGTGAGATTTTTTAATACCGTGAAATGGCCGTTCGTTAAACGTCATGACTCCGCATTTACCAATGCGGCTTGTAAAGGAAACAATATGGCTCCAATCCACTACCAAATTTTATGAACCCAATATGGTCTCCTATTAATGCCGTAGGAGAATGTATGGTTTCCCGTACGCGTAAAATGTACGGTTTGTAGTTTGTAAACCCTGAAGGCAAGTATAACCGCAGGTCGGATTCGAAATTATTCGGGAATTGGAAAAATGTTTAAAAACCGAATTATACCCTTTTGTTGAGTCGATAACTAGAATTAGACGTGATTTTCTACCGAATGAGAAAAAGAATGAATATTTTCATGCATTTTCCTGCGAAATTTAATTGAATTTTTAAGAGCATCGAAAATCAATGAGAGTGTCGCATGCTACTTAAGTAGACATTTCATTCAGAGTATAGTTCTTACATGAAGCCGAAAGGAAGTTCGTTCAAAAGCCGGCACCCGAGGTAACTGGATTATTGTAGAATTATCTTGCATAATGATTAGTTTTACAACCCTACTTAATTAATCTTTTCGAAACGAGAATGAATTTCGAAGTTTTGGCTGACATTTCATGGGTCAAAATACCTACTGTATGATGAGCATTCTTTAATGACCCTAAATCGATGCATCTGCACTGAAATGCAAAGCAACCGAGGAGACGCGATAGGTAGAACAATAATTGTGTTGCCCTGACGTTTCTACTTTTACTACAATTCATCGACAAAGACAGCATCTGGCAACGGCGATCGGTGGACAATAGTAGCAAAAGTTATAGGATACAATTTTTATTCCATCTCATGCCTATTCAGATTAGTGGCCTCCGAGTTCGCCGCTGATGGCTGAACTTTGTGGAATAGTAGGTTTATTGGCCATAGTCCAATCGCTGAAACCCCTCATTTTATGCTGTCGTTGATGAGGGTCTTGAGTGTTAATTTGAAGTCAAGCGAACCAAATTTCGGTTCAAGTGGTAAGAACTCCTTTTTATCAATTATTGCAATCTCATTACCCATGTTGGTTATTGACGTGAGAGATAATCTGCGAGTTGCCTACCGGTTTAACAACAGACTCAGGTTTTTCCAGTCGCGAGAGAATCCTCATAGTCACGCGAAAATTAAGTGCACTGTTCCGGTTTGATCAGTAGTTCGGATCACCGACGTGCCTATTGAAAACAGCGTTCGTCCATGTGCTCTCTGCATGACCAATTACTCTGCCAAGGCAAATTTTTTAATAAAGTCGGAGCTCAGGCGGCTGCCACTTTTAATGAGAATTTCCACTTCACTGAACTTGAAGGTGTGTCTAATTCTCATCGGATAGACCGCGACATGGATTCTGGCGCCATTCTTCTTAATTGCTGCCGCATGTTCGGCCATCCGTGTGCGGAGTGCTCTTTTAGTCTCCCTAAATTATTTACTTTGTCCACAATTTCACCTGAGTCGCTTAGAAATTTCAGGCGCTACCTACCGCACGTGTAGGTTTTCCGGTTGCATTACATATGTGGAACCCCAAATCCAATATCTCCTAGAAAGCGGCTGACAGCTCCTGAGAGGTTCTTAAGATTATGCACCACAAAAGAAGTAACCAACAGATTTGTTCTTTGTTGTCAGAGCCACAATTCAAGCCTACATCTATTAGCGAGAGCATGCTCGCTTTCATTTGAGCATCTTTTGGATTACAAATTGTAAGATGCGATAATTGTCTATTAACTGATGTCACGAAAGGTTATCTGAAATTCTGAAGTGCGTTTTCGACTGAGAAGGACTACATAAACGGGATTTTCATATTAAACGTCGTGTAGCATAAACTCACGATAATTAACTCAGGATAGGTTGCCTACTTTTCATGTACTTTTATTCGGTCGCCTGCAAACATCGCGTCCAGCAAAATTGGCTACTCAGGTAGTATGCTTTTTATATTGAATTTGGGTATTCTTAACACCATAACACCTCTGAATTACGTGAGCCTGGTAGTCATCTGGTGGATTCTAGATGTGTTACTCAGGAAACCTGCTTAAGCAGTCAGCTTACTGTATCAAATTTGGTGATACCAGACATTGCATTAAGTTGGGCAGGTAAACATGACCAAAATGTAATTAAACTCGCCTCCTCCAGTGGGGCCTCGTAGCTCAGATAGTTAGAGCGTTGGCCTTATCAAAGCCTCCACTGGCTGCCGTGGGTTCTAATCTCACCGAGGCACCGATTTTTTCACAGTTGGGTGAAAGTGAAATTTAAGGAACACGCGTTAAAGCTTGCTTTATTTTACTCATTTGGTGGCAATTCACCCCCTTAGATGTTACATTTTAAAAAACACACCTTTCGATTTTAAATAAATTGAGATCATGGAATTTCCATTCAGATATAGTCTTATCTGTCAGTTTATTAATGCTGTTGATGGAGTATATAAAATGGTCCACATTCAATGCAGAATTTTTGGACCCTTTATGGTATCTTCCTAATGGCATAGATGTATGCATGATTTCCTCTGCAACCGAACGCAGATATAACGGCAGATCTGACTAAAAATTTTTTGAGAATCGAAAAACGTTCCTAAAACGAAGGTATACCCTTTATCCAAGCATTAAAATTTGGAGACGGCGGGATTACCTACAAAATGAGTAAAAAAATACAAATTTTACCTCCTATTTTCCGAAGAATATACCCTGTGTTTTTGATGCACAATGTTCAATATGACAAAATTCCTTAAATATTCCTTTTTAATTAAAAGCGCTTTTCAGAATTTCAGTTAATATTACAAAAGACTGCTCATTGACTGTATACAGAAGCCCGACGTGAAATATATTGTTCACGAATTTACAGACATAACTCCAAAAATTATAAATAATTTGTGTTTTTCACGGAAACATAGATACCCCTAGTTTAGCAGGTTGTCTCACGCTAAATTCCAGGGACTGACTATCCCCCTGTTCTCAAAATAACCCTAACACTAGCATCAACCCTACCCCTAACCATAACCCACGTAGATCTAAACTCAATCTTAACACTCATCCCAACAATTATCCCCTCCCTCCCTCTGGCATGTATGCCAAGGCCACCTACACTACGGGGGGCCATAGTTCTGTGTCCAACTGTGAGAAGACGCACCAATATAAATAACAAGTAGCGCACTGGAGTATGAACCTTGACAACGTAGGGATGAGAGTCGGCACCAAAACGCATAACAGCTTTCTAAACAAGTGAACCACAGAAGTTGTGGAACAAAGGGAGAGGCAATTAAGGACAAGCGGGGAAAAAGTATAAAAACAAGAAAGATCTGTGGATTTTTGGTTTTTGATTAGTAAAATCAAAGGGACAGAGGTGGGACAGAATGTGGCGTCGTCAGCAAGCATCCCTTAGTCAGAACCCTAGAGGTGTGACTTAATTTACCTATAGGGGATTTTCTGCTCCAGTGGATCATCGTGGATCTTACAGAGGAACTAGACCCTTCCAAAATGACAAACACGTGGTAGCTAAAGCTACATCTTCGGGTACTCAGTTCTAATTGTTTACAGCCCCCAGTCAAAATTCAAGCCGGTAAAATTGGATACTCACTTGCGGCTTAAGCAATTTTTGTGGTACGTTCGGTGCTTTCTCGAATGACTGCGTTGGTTCCCCTACTAATTCTACATCAGATTTACTCCTATCCGTATTTTAGGCTTCTGCAAGGAGTAGTCATTACAGCTCAACCGTCAGTCCTAGGAAGGACGAGTGTGGGAATGGAGTCCACAGCACCGGCCTCACTCTCTATGCTCATTTCCATTCATCAGACGATTGTACAAATCAGTCAACCAATGAGTGATGGGTTTCGGCACAGTGGCTGAGGCGACGTGAAGTCCCGCGTCCAAGGTGTATCAAGCGCACATGTACGACTGGAGTTACGGGTTCGCGCGGAGTCTGCGCTGCCCTGTCAACACGTGCCGTGAGGCAGCCGGGCACCCGTTTTGAACCTCCTTGTGTCAAATTTGCGCAGCAGCTACCACACTCTCTCCTCCCTTCGATAGCAGGACAACGCCCAGGACACCGAGGGTAGGCACGAGCACAGCGTCTGACAAACTTAGGCAGCCTGTCTACGCGTGCCATACACGACCTTTTGATGATACTTTGCACCGGACTTTCGTGGGAACCTTTCGGATCCCACTTAGGTGAAAATGCTGTAATTTCCATACTAGGGAGAACTCATTCCAACTTGCCTCTCAGTCTAGAAAAGGACCAAGTGTCCCACCATCTGGGCTCGTAGCAGATTCAAGCGCGTCGGTCTTATTGTAGCAAAGAATGCGTTGATATGCCATGAGGATGGAGACCGCAGTGTTAGCCTCATTCACTCTTCCCTCTCAGGTGCACAAGCCGCCAGTCCGTGTCTCAACCATCAGTGGCTTGAAGGCCTTCGTCTAGAAATGTCACCACAGGCGACTGCAATGTGTGTTATGCAGTCTCAAGCGGACTCAACGCAGTCCGATAAACACGTGTCATGAGCCAGTCTGCTGCAGTTTGGGGTCCAGCGCGCCTGCAGCGCAGCCAGTTGTGGAGTCCAAGCCGCAGCAACTGTATAACAGGAGATGCGAGCAACCGAGCTCACGGTGGCTGTGAACCTCACGATCATGGAAGCGATAAAACGGGACCGGTCCCAGAACAGTATCGAAACGGGTGGTGACGCTTCACAGCCTGTAGGCAGTGGATTTAGAGCGGCCTATTTGCGGTTTAGAGTAAACAAGATGTCCTGATAAAAAGATCGCCTGTTGCCGTAGATTCTGTGTGCTGCAGAATGCGCAGAGCGTGATATTACTGATACAGCTGACGAGTAGTACCATCTTCTCAAGAGATCACGTAGATTCCTATGGACTTATGATAGTGTGGAGGTCAAAGGCGTGTCCACACTTTATTGCATACCTGAGAGTCCTTATGATTCTCGCCGACCCTTTTGTGCTCCGAGTTGGAGGTTAGTAAAGACAAGTTCCTTACAACTGTCTCAACGAAATCCCAAATGTCTGTCTTCCGGGGAAATGAGGAGATGTAGTTGGGAATAGGCTGCTCTTGAAAGTCAAAGAGGTCGTGTACGAAAAAAGGATGACACCAGACTGAAGGAATTATCCTGTCGTCTAGAACGTGGATGTCAAGCGCAGTGAGAGTAAATACTTCGAGGGAATTTCTGAGTGAAAGTTGTAAACACCATCGCTATACTACCAGGTGGCGGCCAAATGCTCGAAGTTAGACACTCCGGTCTCTATGTAAACAGTGACGGATGAATGTCCGCCTTACTTTTATGGCGCAACGACGCCCGATTAGCTAGGCCCTGAATCGAACAGCCCCCATCTGATGAATTGCACGCAGACGGAAATTTGTCCATCGTCAGGTCTGCCTCCCCCATTGTCCCAAATCTCGTGAAGGTATCATGTCAGGCCCGGAGAAGCCGCAGTCCATGCACGAAATAGTCCACCAAGACCGTCAACCAAATAGAGTGCAGACGATGGAGGGCGGAAAAGTCAAATAAATCCTACACAGGTGCAATGTAAAAAAGTTGACGCAATGATCCGGCTACACGAGCGAGTGAATATCGCCGATACTACAGGCATCATAATCGTTCGACCGTGCGAAGGCCTATGCCTATCGTGTGCCCTACAGCATGGCAGGTGCAGGGACGCTGACTTGCGCGCAACTTAGTTTATAGTGACAGTAGACTTGTGCAGCACTTACCGCACTCTCTCTGCCTCATCCACCTGAGCACCGTGTCATGACAGTCAAGAAGACCAAAGAAGGGATCGGACGTAGAGCAAGGAGTAAGTATCTGTGCGGGGTAAGGAAGTGCTAACTGCTGTTTAACAAATTCACCAGCGTCTTAACTGGTGTACGTATGCAGTCCATATAATATTATTTCGAGTATTATTTGTTACCTTGCTGCTCTCTGTGCCCCCTCTCTCTGAGCTCGCTTCTTACAATAGGTCTACTTAATCATGAAATCTCAACAGAAATTCCGAAATGCGTCTTCTTTTCGAAAATATTAATTAAGTAGGGTTGTAAAAATAGTCAGCCAGCAACATGATTCTAGAATATTTCTGTTACCTCAGGATACCGGCCTTCGAACGAACTTCCCTCCGGCTACATCCAAAAACCATGCACCGCAAAAAATGACTACTTAAGTAGCATGAAATTTGTCTTTGATTTTCGCTGCACCTAAAAGCCCAGTCATATTTCATTGAAAACATGCACGAGAATATCCGTTATTTCTCACATTTCGTAGAACATTCTGTCTTTTTCCAATTTTAATCTCGAAGAAAGGGTATAATTCGGTTTTCAAAAGGTTTCTAATTGTAGGACTTTTAAATACCGTGAAATGGCCGTTCACAAATCGTCATGTCTCTGCATTTACCAATATGGCTTGTAAAGTTAACTATATAGATTATATCCATTACTAAATTTTATGAGCGCTCTATGGTCTCCCTTTATCACCTTAGACAAAATGTGCGGTTTTCCGTACGCGGAAAATATACGACTTGTAGTTTGGAAACTCAGAATCCAAGTGTGACGGTAGAGCGGGTTCAAAATTATTCGGGAATTGGGAAAGTTTTTGAAAACCGAATTATACCCTTCCGTCGAGTATAAGATAAGAAGATGACGTAATTTTCTACCTAATGAGCAAAATAATGAATATTTTTGTGCAGTTTTTTATGAACTATAATTGGACTTTTAGGAGGATCGAAAACCAATGAGAAAAGTTCATGTTACTTAAGTAGTCGTTTTTTACATAGTGTAGTTTTTGCATGCAGCCAGAAGGGAGCTTGTTCGAAAGCCGGCATCCTGAGGTAACTGAAATATTCTAGAATTATGTTGCAGGCTGGCTACTTTTACAATCCTACCTAATTAATCTTTTCAAAACGAAAACGCATTTCGGAATTTCGGCTGACATTTCATGAGTTAGCCCACCGACTGTAGTAAAGACTTACGTGCGTTGGTACATGACAATGAACCAATGCACATCTTTCAGCAGTACCGGGTCATGGGTGGGGGGCTGTAAGGTCAGAGTATATCATCCTGCCGACGATGGGCCGAACAAAAATTCTAAAGAAAAACGCTTACTCCACGGTTCTTCTTTACCCCGCGCATATACTGAACCCTTACCGAGCCTAATGGCTGATACAGCCAAACTGCCCGTCTGCGCGTGCCCTAAACGTCCGGCTTGCACACAAAGGGCAAAGTTTCAACAGAAACAAGAAAGAGGCAGCTCGGGTCCCAACTGGGCGAAGAGACGGGTCCCAGGAAGTAGTCATGAAGAAGGAGACACCATCGCTGGGACAAGAGCTTTCTTAGCCTGACGTTTCGGATTCCCGCTCAAACCCAGCGGCAGAGACGAAAGTAGATACGGGTAGTTCATGCACAGGGGGATGCACACATTCAGATTCGACGAGGCCGAAATTCTCGCAAGAGGTGACAACCGAGTGAGCCGGGAGCTAGTTGAATCATGGTTTACTGGCCCCCAGTCCATTAACAAGTGCAATGAACTTCCCCCTTCCATACTCGGTGCTGAAACTTCGCCTAGGCGGAGTAATTAGCCAAGCGGGGAGCGCACAGATGGACACTTTTCTCAACACCAGGGTCGGTGCGTCAGATGATCGAGCAATCATCACACCAACATCCACCGCACGTGATGAAATTGCAGCCATTAACGACACGAATGCCGGCCATCAAACAATTAGCACACCAGGCGCGACGACCCCGGACGAAGGGGGGAGCCGTGAATGTTCATAGGTATGCAGTAGCATGGCGACTGCATCCTATAAATACTGCAGCTCCTTGTGCATGAAGTACCCGTATCTGCTTTTGTCTCTGATGATGGGTTCGAGTAGGAATCCGAAACATCACGCTAATAGAGCCCTTGTCCTGGCGATCGTGCCTCTTTCTTCAACTAGCCATTGTAGCATTGTGTACAGGGGACGCAACCAACCGACGGCTTGGGCAACAACAAGGAAAACCAGGAGACTGGTTTTCGTCAGCCAACTGATGTCCGAGCCATCTTCTGTGCCACTGAGTCGGCAAATGCTCCATCCGAGGAACTGTCTCAGCAAGAACATACAGCATGCAGCGGCGACGGCACAAGTAAAGTGCTGCGTCAAATATGTGCATGTACTTTTCGCCACGCGGGCTGACAAACGGGCCACATAATGACAGGCCTAAAATGCGCGCGCGCACAAATGATGGCGCACCGCCACCATCTCCATCACGCTGACATGGGCAGTTGGACGCAGAGGACGAAAGACGGAGAGGGCGGCTCGGCGCAGTCGGCGAGACAGGGAGGCGTGGGGGAGGGGAGGTGGTGGGATGACCCCCCCCCTCCCGGGGTGTTGCACAGCAAATGCCTGCGTTTATGGATGCAAAGCGTGCGGAAAGTCTGCGGTTCTTCCACTAAGCCGTCGCTACCGTGCACAAGGGGTTTTAGACCTTACCAGGCTAGATTCTGAAAATCTGAAACGTGAATACATTTAGGCCGCATACTTGTCCCTAGAGGACGAAGCCGGACTGTCCTGGGTCTCAAATAAGATCGATGAGCACCCCCGCCAATGCGAAAAAATGCCTGATCTGGCACCTCAGGATTGGCCGATTATGGTTCAATGGCCCTACTGACCCGCATATGAGGTCTCTTCTATGAACCATCTGACAGATACAAGTACGCATGTTTATGCTTCTAGATACGATTGACTGAGGCAGTTAGCGGTAAACTAAAAACAAGTACCACATTCGGTTAACTTGTGTTTAGGTCTACCGCTCCCCTGTAATTAATGTATTCAAATGTAGGCGTCTCCGCGCACACTTCCGCAGACTAGATTCAATAATTTGGCCGAGGTGGCGACATTAGAGGCCTTGCTTGATGGCGGGTAAGTTTCGCTAAATGATGCCACCCTAACTTGTGACCCTGTTATGATTACCGAGGTACCAGATTAATGCTCAACCATGTTTGGCGGTATTACTGCTGACTGTTTGCCGGACCTGGAAGCCTACTCTTTGCAGTAATCCTTCGATGCGAACCGTTTCACCATTCGCAACCTCTAGACGCACCAGAGACAGACATTAGGAAGAAGTCTCTACGCTATCTCGGCGGGTACCCAAAATGCTCGACATCCACTTCAGAGTAACTTGGTCAATACAAATTAGAACAATGTCCTTGATTATCAGGGCATTCCAAATCTCAATCTGCATGCCGCTTGTGTCGTAAGTTCACAACGTCAAATAATTCAGAGGACACACTTCCTGAACTGTTGAAATACTTTTATGGGGAGAGTGGACTAACCTATGCAGTGTATGATAGTTTGCTCACGCCGACTGGCGTTTGTGAATGTGGTTTAAGAATGGTGCTAGAAAAACGCTCCAGGACTGTCAAAGGAATCGTTTAGAAATGTTGACCAAACAAACGCATAGAGAGTATGCGGACTAAAATTATCTTCCCTAATAACTATACGGGAATTAGTAAACTACCCCACGGCATCACTTGTTTCAGTCAGTGTCTGCACCTGGGTGACAACTGTGCCCCCCCAACGGACTATGTTGTAGTTGCGCAGGACCAACACGGGGGTCATATTGGACTCTGGC
>CACRXP010001001.1:164066-188255 GCA_902702965.1 Spirometra erinaceieuropaei
CCACCACCACCACCACCACCACCACCACCACCACCACCATCACCACCACCACCATCACCATCATTATCAATTCATTGTTTGTTTCAGCCATAAGGAGGACTCACTTGGACGAGGCACAACTTGTTTGTGGGGATTCGGGTTGACGTTAGCCAGATGCAGTCAGTCAGTCGCAAGTGTGTCAAAAAACTGCGAAATTTCGCGAAACCGGTGTCTAGACTTTTCACCACCAGCCTGGTTAGAAGTATGGCGGAACAAATGTCTCCATAAGCGCAATCCCAAACGACCATCTTCGCGTGGAAGGAATTAGTGTTCAGGCACACGCCGACTGTCATTGTGCCTATCTGAGTGGGTTTTGTTTTTGTAAAGAAGCTCGCTGTCACCTCAACGCTACCAGTGTGGTCCAGATTCGCACTGCACAGATTATGTTTTGCCGTAACACTTGGATGGCCAATCATCGTGTGCCAGGGAAGCCATTCGATTTCTTAACTAGGCGAATTTATCAGGTTGATACAGCCCTTAGAGACGTTTGTCCTAACATCGAGGAAATTACTCGATCGGCCATTCCAGTCGCCCTTGTCTTTACCGGTAATGCTATTCTATCTTAGTGCTTGTTCTGTTATAGCGGACTGTGATTTATAATTTCAGTAAGAATGCCTAATCAGAAGAATGTGCAATGGCCGCATGCACTGCAAATAGTATCATGTTGTAGTATGGATGACGCCAGTAAGGACTGCACTTAAACGTTTTCCAGTGAAGCCGGAAACACCAATTCAGGTAGTCGACAAAACCTTTCGTTTTTACATCCCGTCTGTGCAGGTTACTTTTCCCAACTTTTTTACTTTGACATGCCTCAACTTTTATTTCAATTTTGGAGAAATTTTACTGAAAATAGTTTTTATGTGTTACCCATATGCCTTACCGTTTCATCGCCTGCCGCCGAGTTGTATGATTACTAATTCAGCAAAGTCACAAGTCCACATTCTCTCACTCTTGATCCTATGAGCATATTCCTGTTTTCTTTGTCAGCTTTACGAATGCAGACACGGAGCAGTCTCTTCTCGAAGAAATCGGAACAGCACGAACATTCATTCGGTTCTGAAACGTATGATGAGGCCAAGGACATTTACTTCAAAACCTGTACTACTTGCAACTTCGTAGTAGAGTTCGAAAAACTGTGAATATATTTTTATTTATGATCGGCCCACGTTTTATTTGCCTACCTTTTGAGGGAAAGTTAAGTCCTCCCCCAATATTTTTGATCATGGTGAGATTATTTTGATTTTAAGGGAGGGTAAGTTATGCAACTCCCCTGCCCCCTGGGTGGTTGTTGAAAAATCTACCTTATCTTATTTAGGTAGCTGTGGTGCATAATGGTTTGTCTGTCAATTTTTCGCGAAAGGGTTATGCGACACGCGGATTTTCACACTCAATAGCGTTATGGACGTTAAAGTTGGCCCTATCGGGCTCAGGGATAGGACTACGGTTAGAATTAAGATTATTGTTAATAGTTGTTTTATTCTTAGGGTCAAGGCTGCCAGGCTTAGGTTATGGTCCAATTTTTGGATTGAGGCCAGGGTTAGGATTAAGGTCAGGGATTGGGGTTTTAAGGTTTGAGCTAAGGTTGCGGTTACGTTCGTGTTCTCCTTACATGCTTACGCATTTTAGGCACGGCTACGGTTGGCGTTAAGATTGTAGTTACTTACAGTTTCTCAGTGAGATTACATGCCAAATTTCGTATGCAAAATTTGTGAATTTGAAAGACGGCTGTATTTATTCCGTATCCCTTTTTCCTACGTTTCCTCTGACTCCACAAATTTTTTTGTTCTTACAAAGTAGTGAAGACTGGCATCAGAAAACCAACACACAAAAAATTACCGCTTTGATTTTAGGGTTGGAGGAACAATCTCATGTGTCATTATGGAAACCCGGGTTAGTAGCCGCTTTCCTTGCTGTTTCAGGTAAAATCAGACGCGTTACCTGATGATATGGATGGCGAGCAAACAATCATTTATTAGGTCGCAAATCAACCAGTTAAACTTCCGAGGCGGAAATCCCTGTTGTTGGGCAAGGTGTTGTCTTTCATGACTCCAGTGGCGCCCCTAAAGTCCAACCGCAACGTGAACCACCGGCCTCCTATCGTCCGAAATGCGTCATTCCACCCATAGCTCGCTTAACAGTGGTTGCATTGGACGTTTTGACTGAGGAAAGCTTCCCTGCGCTGAACTCCAAGAACTCAACGGAGACGAAGCCTGGTTGCGGGCTAGCCGCAGCGGTAGACATTGACAAAAGGTCTCTAAACTAAAATATGACCTTAGGCCGGCGGAAATTGTGGCGGAAGGGCACTCTTTGTCCGTTCGAAAAGAGAAGCCAATGGGGCCTCGCGGCTTACATGATAAGATAGCTGGATATACCCAAACCTTCCTCTTATTGTCGTGGGTACGAATCCCACCGAGGTCATCGAGTCTCCCACAGTTGGGTCAACACAAATTTTTTTCAAATAACCAAAAGCTACAAAGGCGTAAAAGAGGCTGTGGAAATCGGATGTGAAGCGGAATATGTGATCGTGAAGCTTTTCATCTCTGGGTGGTGTAAAAGAGTTACAGGAATAGGAGAGAAGGCTGTGTAAGTTATTTGGAAATGACATACCGACTTTTGCTTTGATTTTCCAAGAAAACAAATTTCAGTTGCTTAGAACGTTATTTCTGAAAAAACTATCGATTGCCGACAATGTATACGTCCTGATTCTTTGCTGACGGCAGACTTGTAATTTTCACCCGACATTTTCGTTTGCGACGATATCCACCCTGTGCTCCACAGCAGTGTGAGAACAGGGACGGTGATTTATGCCAAAATTTAGTTTATAGTGGTAGTATTCTTGCACAGCATCTACCGCACTCTTTCCTCCCCCTGGACCCGGTGTCAAGACATAGTCAAGAAGACCGGAGGCGGGGGAGGGTGCAGGTGAATGGCACGGTCTAGCCCGCACCTTGGCGTTCCAATCCACACCCCTGGTCCACACAACACATAACCAGGTTTTTGATTAACCAAAACAATAGCAGGGGGGTAGCAGGGTCCCGGCGAGCGCAATGTATGCCGGCAAATGGGTCTACCACCGTACCCCGTAAATGTTGGCACGGCGCGCAAAGCCGTGAACGCCTGCCAGAGTCCAATATGACCCCCGTGTTGGTCCTGCGCAACTACAACATAGTCCGTTGGGGGGGGGGCACAGTTGTCACCCAGGTGCAGACACTCTGACTGAAACAAGTGATGCCGTGGGGTAGTTTACTAATTCCCGTGTAGTTATTAGGGAAGATAATTTGAGTCCGCATACTCTCTATGCGTTTGTTTGGTCAACATTTCTAAACGATTCCTTTGACAGTCCTGGAGCGTTTTTCCAGCACCATTCTTAAACCGCATTCACAAACGCAGTCGGCGTGAGCAAACTATCATACACTGCATAGGTTAGTCCACTCTCCCCATAAAAGTATTTAAACAGTTCAGAAAGTGTGTCCTCTGAATTATTTGACGTTGTGAACTTACGACACAAGCGGCTTGCAGATTGAGATTTAGAATGCCCTGATAATCAAGGGCATTGTTCTAATTTGTACTGACCAAGTTACTCTGAAGTGGAAGTAGAGCATTTTGGGTATCCGCCGAGATAGCGTAGAGACTTCTTCCTAATGTTTGTCTCTGGTGCGTCTAGAGGCTGCGAATGGTGAAACGGTTCCCATCGAAGGCTTACTTCAAAGTAGGCTTCCAGGTTGGGCAAACAGTCAGCAGTAATACCGCCAAACATGGTTGAGCACCAATCTGGTACCTCGGTAATCATAACAGGGTCAAAAGTTAGGGTGGCGTCATGTGGCGGAACTTACTCGCCATCAAGCAAGGCCCCTACCGTCGCCACCTCGGCCAAATTATTGAATTTAGTATGCGGAAGTTTGCGCGGCGACGCCTACATTTGAATACATAAACTACAGGAGAGCGGTAGACCTAAAGACAAGTAAGCCTAATGTGTTACTTGTTTTGAGTTTGTTGCTGACTGCCTCAGTCGTATGTGGAAGCGTAAACATGCGTACTTGTATCTGTCAGATGATTCGTAGAAGAGGCCTCACATGCGGGTCAGTAGCGCCATTGAACCATCATCGACCAATCCTAAGGGGCCAGATCAGGCATTTTTTCGCATTGACGTAGGTGTTCATCGATCTTATTTGAGACCCAGGACAGTCCGGCTTCGTCCTCTAGGGACAAGTATGCGGCCCAAATGTATTCTCGTTTCAGATTTTCAGAATCTAGCCTGGTAAGGTCTAAAACCCCTTGTGCACGATAGCGGCGGCTTAGTGGAAGAACCGCAGACTTAGAAGTCTTTTCCGCACACTTTGCACTCATAAACGCAGGCATTTGCTGTGCAACACCCCGGGAGGGGGGGGGGTCATCCCACCACCTCCCCCCCCACGCCTCCCTGTCTCGCCGACTGCGTCTTTCGTCCTCTGCGTCCAAATGCCCATGTCAGCGTGATGGAGATGGTAGCGGTGCGCCATCATTTGCGCGCGCGCGCGCATTTTAGGCCTGTCATTATGTGGCCCGTTTGTCAGCCCGCGTGGCGAAAAGTACATGCACATATTTGACGCAGCACTTTACTTATGCCGTCGCCGCCGCATGCTGTATGTTCTTGCTGAGACAGTTCCTCGGATGGAGCATTTACCGACTCAGTGGCACAGAAGATGGCTCGGACATCAGTTGGCTGACGAAAACCAGTATCCTGGTTTTCCTTGTTGTCGCCCAAGCCGTCGGTTAGTCGCGTCCCCTGTACACAATGCTACAATGGCTAGTTGAAGAAAGAGGCACGATCGCCGGGACAAGGGCTTTATAAGCCTGACGTTTCGGATTCCTACTCGAACCCATCATCAGAGACAAAAGCAGATACGGGTACTTCATACACAAGGGGCTGCAGTATTTATAGGATGCAGTCGCCATGCTACTGCATACCTATGAACATTCACAGCTCCCCCCTTCGTCCGGGGTCGTCACGCCTGGTGTGCTAATTGTTTGATGGCCGGCATTCGTGTCGCTAATGGCTGCAATTTCATCATGTGCGGTGGATGTTGGTGTGATGATTGCTCGATCATCTGACGCACCGACCCTGGTGTTGGGACAAGTGTTCATCTGTGCGCTCCCCGCGTGGCTAATTACTCCTCCTAGGCGAAGTTTCAGCACCGAGTATGGAAGGGGGAAGTTCATTGCACTTGTTAATTGACTGGGAGTAAGTAAACCATGATTCAAGTAGCTTCCGGCTCACGCGGTTATCACCTCTTGCGAGAATTTCGGCCTCGTCGAATTTGAATGTGTGCAGCCCCTTGTGCATGAACCACCCGTATCTACTTTTGTCTCTGGTGATGGGTTCGAGCGGGAATCCGAAACGTCAGGCTAATAAAGCTTTTGTCCCAGCGATGGTGTCTCCTTCTTCATGACTACTTCCTGGGACCCGTCTCTTCGCCCAGTTGGGACCCGAGCTGCCCCTTTCTTGTTTCTGTTGAAACTTTGCCCTTTGTGTGCGAACCGGGCGTTTAGGGCACGCGCAGACGGGCAGTTTGACTGTATCAGCCATTAGGCTCGGTAAGGGTTCAGTATATGCGCGGGGTAAAGAAGAACCGTGGAGTAAGCGTTTTTCTTTAGAATTTTGGTTTGGCCCATCGTCGGCAGGATGAAATTCTCTGACCTTACAGCCCCCCCATTACCCGGTACTGCTGAAAGACGTGCATTGGTTCATTGTCATGTACCAAAGCACGTAAGTCTTTACTACCATCGGTGGGCTAACTCATGAAATGTCAGCCGAAATTCCGAAATGCGTTTTCGTTTCGAAAAGATCAATTAGGTAGGATTGTAAAAGTAACCAGCCTGCAACATAATTCTAGAATATTTCAGTTACCTCAGGATGCCGGCTTTCGAACGAGCTTCCTTCCGGCTGCATGCAAGAACTACACTATGTAAAAAACGACTATTTAAGTAGCATGAAGTTTTCGCTTTGATTTTAAATGCTCCTGAAAGTCCAATTATAGTTCATAAAAAACTGCACAAAAATATTCATTATTTTGCTCATTAGGTAGAAAATTACGTCATCTTCCAATTTTGTACTCGAAGGAAGGGTATAATTCGGTTTTCAAAAACTTTCCCAATTCCCGAATAATTTTGAACCCGCTCTAGCGTTACACTTGGATTCAGGGTTTCCAAACTACAAGTCGTCTATTTTCCGCGTATGGAAATCCGCACATTTCTCTGAGGTAATAAAGGGAGACCGTAGAGCGTTCATAAAATCTAGTAGTGGATTTGATCTATAAAGTTAACTTTACAAGCCACATTGGTAAATGCAGAGACATGACGATTTGTGAACGGCCATTTTACGGTATTTAAAAGTCCCACAATTAGCAACCTTTTTAAAACCGAATTATACCCTTACTTTGAGTTTAAAATTGGAAGAAGACGGAGTGTTCTACCGAATGTGAGAAATAACGGATATTCTCGTGCATGTTTCCGATGAAATATGATTGGGCTTTTAGGGGCAGCGAAAATCAAAGATAGAAATTTATGCTACTTAAGTTGTCATTTTTTGCGGAACATGGTTTTTAGATGTGGCCGGAGGGAAGTTCGTTCGAAGACCGGTATCCCGATGTAACCGACATATTCTAGAATTATGTTGTTGGCTGACAAGTTTCACAACCATACTTGATTAATATTTTCGAAAAGAAAACGCATTTCGGCATTTCTGTTGAGATTGCATGGTTACATCCACCTATTTTAAGAAGCAAGCTCAGAGAGAGGGAGCACAGAGCGCAGCCAGGTAACAAATAATACTCGAAATAATATTATATGGACTGCATACGTACACCAGTTAAGACGCTGGTGAATTTGTTAAACAGCAGTTAGCACTTCCTTATCCCGCACAGATACTTAATCCTTGCTCTACGTCCGATCCCTCCTTTGGTCTGCTTGACTGTCATGACACGGTGCTCAGGTGGATGAGGCGGAGAGAGTGCGGTAGGTGCTGTGCAAGTCTGCTGTCGGTATAAACTAATTTGCGCGCAAGTCACCGTCCCTGCACCTGCCATGCTGTGGGGCACACAACGGACATGGGCTATCGCGACGGTCGAACTATTATGATGCCTGTAGTATCGGTGATATTTACTCATGCGTGTAGCCGCATTATTGCGTCAGCTTGTTAACACTGCATCTGGGTAGGGTTTATTTGACTTTTCCTTCATCCCTCGTCTGCGCTTTATTTGATTGACGATCTTGATCGACTATTTCGTGCATGGACTGCGGCTTCTCCAGGCCTGACTTGATACCGTCACAAGATTTGGGACGATAGAGGAGGCAGACCTGACGATGGACAAATTGCCGTTGGCGTGCAACTCATCAGATGGGGGCTGTTCGATTTAGGGCCTCGCCCTAATTGGGCATCGTTGCACCATAAATGCAAGGCGGACATTCATCCGTCACTGTTTGCATAGATACCTGAGGGTCTAGCTTCGAGCATTTGGTCGCCAATCGGTAATCTAGCGATGGGATTTACAACTTTCAATCAGAAATTCCTCGAAGCATTTACTCTCATTGCGCTTAACATCCATTCCCAGACGACAGGATAATTCCTCCAGTCTGCTGTCATCTTTTTTTCGTAAACGACCTCTTTGACTTCCAAGGGCAGACTCTTCCGAACTACATCTCCTCATTTCCTCAGAAAACAGACATTTGGGATTTCGTTGAGACAGTTTTAAGGAACTAATCTTTACTAACCTCCAAATCGGAGCACAAAAAGGTCGGCGAGAATCATAAGGACCCTCAGGTATGCAATAAAGTCTGGACACGACTTTGACCTCCACACTATCATAAGTCCATAGGAATCTATGTGATCTCATGAGACGATGATATTACTCGCCAGCTGTATCAGTAGTATCGCGCTCCGCGCATTCTGCAGTACACAGAATCTACGTCGACAGGCGATCTTTCTATCAGGACATCTTGTTCACTCCAACCCGCCAATAGGCCGCTCTAAATCCACTGCCTACAGTCTGTGAATTTCTCCTGGATGGGGGAAGCGTCATCACCCGTTTCGATACTGTTCTGGGACCGGTCCCGTTTTATCGCTTCCATGATCGTGAGGTTCACAGACACCATGGACTCGGTCGCTCGCATCTCCTGTTATACAGTTGCTGCGGCTTGGACTCCACAACTGGCTGTGCTGCAGGCGCGTTGGACCCCAAACTGCAACAGACTGGCTCATGACACTTGTCTATCGGACTGCGTTGCGTCCGCGTGAGACTCCATAACTCCTATTAAAGTTGCCTGTGGTGACATATCTAGACGAAGGCCTTCAAGCCACGATAGTTGATAGACTCGGATAGGCGGCTTGTGCACCTGATAGGGAAGAGTGAATGAGGCTAACATTGCGGCCTCCATCCCCATGGCATAGGGTTAACGTCAGAACACAGGAATAGGTAGTCCCGGAATTTGGCGTGGGACCACCTGTTAAACTAGGGGGATCCATGTTTCCGTGAAAAGCACAAATTATTTATAATTTTAGGAGTTATGTCTGTAAATTTGTGAACACGTCGGGCGTCTTTATACAGCCAATGACCAGTCTCTTGTAATGTTAACCGAAATTCTTAAAAGCGTTTTTGATTGAAGACTATTTGAAATAGTTTGTCATATTGAACGTCGTGCAGCATAAACTCAGGATATATTTGTCAGAAAATACGAAATAAAATTTGTATTATTTTACCCATTTGGTAGGTAATCCCGCCTTCTCAAAATGTTCCTAGTTGAATAAAGGGTATACTTTAGTTTTAAAAACGGTTTTCGATTCCAGAATAATTTCGAGTCAGATCTGCCTCCATATCTGCGTTCGGTTGCAGAGGAAATCACACATAAATCTATGTCATTAGGAAGATACCATAAAGGGCCCAAAGTTCTGCATTGAATGTGGACCATTTTATATAATTCATTAACAGCATTCATAAGCTGACAGATAAGACTATATCTGAATAGACATTCCCTGATCTCAATTTTTTTAAAAACCGAAAGGTGTCTCTTTGAAATATAAAATTTGAGGGTGTTGATTGCACCAAATGAGTAAAATAAAGCAAACTCTAATGCGTATTTCTTATAAAATACATTTAAATTTCACTTTGACTCAATTGGGAAACTCCCGGTGTCTCGGTGTGTTTCGAACCCATGACAGCAAGGGGAGGCTTTAATATGACCAACGCTCTAACTATCTGAGCTGCGAAGCCCCACCGGACGACGCGAGTTTTATCACATTTGGGTCAAGTTTACCTACCCAACTTTCTGCAACGTCTGGCACCACCAAATCTTGTACAGTAAGCTGACTGCTTAAGCAGGATTTCCTAAGTAATACGTCTAGAATCCACCAGATGACTACCAGGTTCACCTAATTCAGAGGTGTCATGGTATCAAGGCTGTGCAAATTCAATATGTAAAATCATACTACTTGAGTAGCCAGTTTTGCTGGACGTGATTTTTGCAGGCGACTGAGTGGAAGTGCATCCAAAGTCGGTAACCTACCCGAAGTGAATAATCCTGAGTTTATGCTACACGACGTTTAATATGAAAATCCCGTTTAAGTAGTCCTTCTCAGTCGAAACTCACTTCAGAATTTCAGATAACATTTCGTGACATCAGTTAATAGACAATTGTCGCATCTTACAATTTCTAATCCAAAAGATAATCAAATGAAGGCAAGTATGCTCTCGCTAATAGATGTAGGCTTGAAGTGTCGCTTTGAAAACATAGAACGAATCTGTTGGTTACTTCTCTTGTGGTGCATAACTTTAAGAACCTCTCAGAAGCTGTCAGCCGCTTTCTATGAGATATTGGATTTGGGGTTCCACCTATGTAATGCAACCGGAAAACCTATACCAACGGTAGGTAGCGCCTGAAATTTCTAAGCGACTCTGGTGAAATTGTAGACAAAGTAAATAATTTAGGGAGACTTGAAGGTCACTTCGCGCACGGATGGCCGAACACGCGGCAGCAATTAAGAAGAATGACACCAAAATCCAAGTCGCGGTCTATCCGACAAGACTTAGCCACACTTTTAAGTTCAGTGAAGTGGAAATTTTCATTAAAAGTGGCAGTCGTCTGAGCCCCGATCTTATTAAAAATTTTGCCTTGGCAGAGTAATTGGTCATGCAGAGAGCACATGGACGAACGTTGTTTTCAATACGCACGTCGGTGATCCGAACTACTGATCAGACCGGAACAGTGCATTTAATTTTCGCGTGTCTATGAGCATTCTCTCGCGACTGGAAAAACCTGAGTTTGTTGTTAAACCAGTAGGCAACTCGCAGATTATCTTTCACGTCAATAACCGACATGGCTGATGAGATTGCAATAATTGATAAAAAGGAGTTCCTATCACTTGAACAGAAATTTTGTTCGCTTAACTTCAAATTAACACTCTAGACCCTCATCAGCGACAGCATAAAATGAGGGTATTCAGCGATTGGACTATGGCCAATAAACCTACTATCTCACAAATTTCAACCATCAGCGGCGCAGTCGGAGGCCACTAATCTGAACAGGAATAAGTTGGAATAACAATTGTATCCTATAACTATTGCTACCCTTGTCCACCGATCGCCGTTGCCAGACGCTGTCTTTGTCGATGAATTGTAGTAAAAGTAGAAACGTCAGGCCAACACAACTATTGTTCTACCTATCGCGTCTCCTCGGTTGCTTTTCATTTCAGTGCAGATGCATCGCTTTAGGATCATCAAAGAATGCTCATCATACAGTAGGTGTGTTAACCCATGAAATGTCAGCCAAAACTTCGAAATGCATTCTCGTTTCGAAAAAATTAATTAAGTAGGGTTGTGAAACTAATCATTATGCAAGATAATTCTACAATAATCCAGTTACCTCAGGGTGCCGGATTTCGAACGAACTTCCTTTCGGCTTCATGCAAGAACTATACACTGCATAAAATGTCTACTTAAGTAGCATGCGACACTCTCATTGACTTTCGATGAACTTAAAAATTCAATGAAATTTTGTAGCAAAATGCATAAAAATATTCATTATTTTTCTCATTCTGTAGAAAATCACGTCTAATTCTAGTTATCTACTCGACAGAAGGGTATAATTCGGTTTTTAAACACTTTTCAAATTTTTGAGTAATTTTGAAACCGACCTGCTGTTATGCTTGCATTCAGGGCTTACAAACTACAAGTCGTGCATTTTCCGCGTACGGGAAACTATACATTCGCCTACGGTATTAAGAGGAGACTATATGAGGTTCATAAATTTTAGTAGTGGATTTGGGCCATATTGTTTCCTTTACAAGCCACATTGGTAAATGCAGAGTCATGACGTTTAATGAACGACCATTTCACGGTATTAAAAAATCTCACAATTAGAAACTTTTTTTGAAACCGAGTTATATCCTTCCTTCGAGTAAAAGGTTGAAAACGATGTAATTTTCTACTGAATAAGTAAAATAATGAATTTTTTCTACTTGCACTGGCTGTAAAATCCGAGAGAATAACACACTTGTCCAAGGTCCTTTGTGCTACGTACTACCGTCGAAGTTAAATTTGCCGCGAATTTAGTGCGAGAAAGTTTACATGTAAAATCCGTATGGGTGAGTGGTTTCAAGGAGTAGGTCGTTTACATTGCGGGGTAGAGGCGTTTTGCGGTTGAGGTTTATTATTGCCAATAATAAGGGAGATTAAGACTTCCCTATTGGCTTATTTGCCGCAGCCTTCTGGTTGCGACTTACGTGTCGACTGTAAATGTCTTTTTATCATTGTCTGGGCACGGGATCTGAGGACTGCACGTATTTCGGACGGAAAGTCTACCTATGGCCATATTGTGAGCGTACCTCCTGAGCGTGTGGAACGGCGCATTTGACCTAAATAAGAAATCGCGCTTTTCTAGTGACATTCTACACGCAACTAAACGAAAAATGACTGAATCAGTTCAACGTCTTTTTATAGCACGTACTGTGCCTTTGAACTGTAGAATATTAACAAATTAATAACGTTGCGCAGTCCCCGATCATCACCCTCTATAATTATGCTAATTAAAATGAATTTCGTTGTCGCTTAGTTTGTGAAGTAGTCGTGTTCTTACCTTCAACGTTTCTTGAGACGTATTGGTCACTTTCTAAACAACAATCCATGCAAAACTTTCTCGCTTCCCCTTGCGCGTTCGGCTCACCGTCTTCGGATTTTTCAGCGAATGTAAACCTGTATATAAAGAAGTTGTTTATGAATGTTCGAATTATGCAGAATCAACATTATTCAATTAGAATTTTACTCATTTTTTTAAATTCATAACGGCTTCAACAGCCGCTGGGCATCGAATCCACTGAAATCATCCCTCCCAGCGATATTATTTAAGTACCTTAGTCAACATTTCTGTTCCGCGTCCTTACAGCGGGCCACGGAGGGACACACTGAACCAACAAGGGCTTGACGGGGCTGTCACGCGGGTTGTCTTCGCTGTGCAACCATAACAAATGTCATCCTTTGGGGGCGTTGTGACACGCCTAGGCGCGGGCCCCGGCCGCGCCAGCCACCTGCGCTCACTCCCCGCAACCGATGAATGACTGTCTCAGACAGTGATCTGATGTCTGAAAGGTTGACAATACAAAGCGGTCGTCTTTGTGGACCTCACACCCATGGCATTCAGAAAAAATTCCTCATTAAAAGCAATCTGACGTGCTTCCGAGCTGTCACGGCGCTTCAAAAGCCCTGGCTTGGAAGACTGACAAATGACGGGATTACTCGGTTTTCCTCTCAGTGTAGGCAAGCGGGTGGCACTGGCCCCTTCTTAATGTGGTCACTTTGACATTCCCACTCAGCTGTGACCCCCAGCTGCCTCGTTCTGGTTTCTGTGACACCTGGCTGTCTGTGTGCGGATGAGGCGGGTGTGACACACAGAGATGGACTGTTTAGCCTTGTCAGTCAGTGCTTCCGATCTCACCTTCGAAATTCTTGACCCCGTTTTGACCTCAGGTGTGGGTGTATGGGAGAGGAGACAGTGTGGTAGGTGCTGCGCAAGTCTACTATCACTATAAACTAGTTCACGCGCAAGCCCCATCGTCCCTGCACCCGCCGTGCTGTGGAACACGTGGGGAACATCATCGTTCGCAATCTTCGGACTGTCTCTTCCCCACAAAACCACAATTGTTCTGCTGTTTGTCACCTCGTCGTTGGTAGACGACCTACGACCCATCCAACCACATAATATTTTTGTAAATAGCCCCTAGTTCAGCCTCGAGCCTATGGAATGAAATAAAGCTTCCAAAAAGTACCCTCAACCTACTAGGGCGGGTGAAATCTCCTGTCTGAATTAAAGCACTTGGTATCTTCAACCCGCTCAGCACTTATACCAATTGGTTGTTGGCGCCTCAAAAGACACGAAGAACGCATTAGACCGCCAGCAATGGACAGGGGCATGACCATTGGTTCAACTTTCCGCGTTGGGGAAAAGGTACTATGTGGTTATGTAATCCCACCTGATGGACACAATACTGTTGGAGTTGAGGTAAGGGGTAAGAGTTAGGGTTTATGGCTGCGGTTAAGGGTTAGGATCAGGGTTGGGGTTAGAGGTTAGGGCTAGGGTGTTAGGAGTTAGCGTTAGGGGTTATGGTTTAGGGATTAGAGTTAGGGGCTAGGATTAGGAGTTAGGGCAACTATTTCTCAACCACTCAAAATACAACCGCGCATTCCAAATAGGTTTTCTTTTGCATACAACTACTTGACCTCATCGCTTGTACGTTCCCCGGCCCCACTTGTAAAAACCCCGATTACCACCGGTCGCGTGTTACAGGTGGCTGCTCTTTGTTTACTTCAGATGGGGCCACACAACCACATCTGACCGGAAAAGTTAGGGACCAGCAGAACGCTGTGTGATCACGGTCTGTGGGAACTACCTTGGGAAGCAACAGCCAGGCGAAGCCGCCTTTGTCCAGAAAAGCACTCCTCCGTAAAGTCAACAAGGAGGTCTTCTTAGTTCGGCCACTTTCCATTTGAATGCTGAGGGTCAGTGGCGGAGCCAAAGTGGAGACCAGAGATCAGCAGGAGCAACTGAGATACTTTCAGATTATGAGGCATATGAAAGAGCTCTGCCTTCCTACGGGCCTGACTATTATGACGGCAGCAATAGCGTAAAAGCGGCAAGCCATACGCTCTAGATTAAAATTCCTCTATATATAGACACCTCGAGCCAATTTTTAGGGTCTGATAGTCTTAGAGTACATCCCGATGCTCTTTCTTCAGATGTTATACCCATAACTGCGGTCCGGTCATCCCAGAACGAGTATGATTACGCAGTAGCCTTAGTAAGGGATCAAATAATCTGCAGGGGCATATAAGACCGCCAAAGTTTATGAGTGCTTGCGCATTTAAAGAACAACTTGACTGTGTCTGGGAGAACTGATCAGTTGCCTGACAATACGGAGACTCCATGGCGGACTGCAGTGTCTGGGGCTTCGCAGAACCTTAAAGTCATGTCCATCTCTATACCAGTGGCAGTAGATCACAAAGCTGATATTCGTCCGCTGCAGGGCATAACGGAGATCGCTAACGGAATAGGTCCTGCCATGAATCACTTCAGTGCACTCAAATTTCAATAGATTAATGTGCAGGAGAAGTGTTCGGCGTCTGCTATCCATGGTCGTCAACCATTCAAGCCTTCTTTACACCACATGTTCTAGTTTCAACTAACCAGTTTCTTGAATATAAAGGATCCCGACAGCCTATTCAAGTTGTTTTACCGGTCCACTTCAGTTGAAGTGATCACAAGCCAAGTTTATTTGGTCTTATCCACAGTCAGTTATCGGTCCCGTAAAATGTTAACCAAAATTCTACAATGTTAGGGGAGGGCGCTCAAAGACCGTGTAACGGAACTCGCTCGTGCCTTAGGGCTCTCTCTCGAGCCCAACCAGCAGTCGCAAAGCTGGTGTTGGACTTTTAAGCAACAAGTCGGGGGATCGGGCCGCAGGAGTTCCACACTTCGGGGTTGAGTGTGACTGGCTGACGACGGCTAATAGGCCAGAAATGGCCATTCCAGTCTCCCTTGTCTTTGTCGATAAGGCTATTCTGGGATGTGTTTCGATCAGGAAGGATTACTTAGGTGTCGCTGTGATAGTGATTATTATGTAACATATTCCCAAAACCCTTCATTCAGGCCACGGTGTCAGTTTTTCAATTAACTTCTTATCGGCCGTCCGCAAAAACCGCACCCGAAAAAATGACCACTTGAATGGCGTGCATTTTCCCGCTGATTTTTCGGTGCACTTGTAGATTTAAATATATTTTATAGAAAAATAAATTGAAACGACTCTTTTCTGCACCCAATCGGATAGAGAATTACGTCCTCTTTAAATTTTAGTATCGAAGAGAAGGTTTCATTCAGCTTTGAAAAGCTTGTTAATTCCTGGATAATGCTGAGCCCGATCTGCCATTGCATTTAGATTTAGGGTGTAAAGTTCGCAAACTGTATATTTTTAATATGGGAAAAGTTACACATTCGTCAATGCCAAGTAGATGAAGTCACACACATACTTTTTTAAATAGATATTGATAACGACGTATGCCTTATAAGGAACACTTATTAATGGATAGTACAATGTTATTTGAATGGGCAGCTTCTGGTCTTAAAAATGTCATAATAACAGACTTTCCAAAACCATAAATAACCGTTTCTCGAGCGTTATATATAAATAAAACATAGTTTTTTTCTAAACTGGTATTTCTGATAACTTTTTTAACAAATATATGTTTAGGTTAATAAGAACATCGAAAAGGCACGAAAAACAAATACTTCTTAAGTACGTATCTGTATAGACCGTAGTATGTGCTGACGACCGAAAAGGAGTGTACTCAAAAATGTGGGATCATGGGATGAATAAAATATCTTAGGATTATGTCACACTATAATTACTATTATAATTCCAGTTAAATAATACCTTCTAATCCAGAAAGCATTTCTTGATTAAGTTTCATATTTCATGAGTTTGACCCCTGACTGTTTTTTCGATACCACAGCAAACGGGATGAGACAAAAGAGTTGGCAAGGGAGCCTTCATCCAGTGAGGACTGGGACATCGTCCATAGGCTAGGAGATAGAACAGAGGACTGCAATTTATTAAAAAACTTCTTATCACATCAACAGCTCTGTGCTTTTTCGAGGTCAAATCAAACCGATAAGCCGCAGTGACAGACCCAAAAAGGAGAGCAGTGGGAAGCGAAAACTGCGAAAAGGTTTCTACAATAAAAACGAACATACAGCACCTTCAACCTCCATTGGGCATCATAAGAGGATTGGGGGATCAATTCCTAATAGATGCAAGGATTTTAAAGGAAGTTAACTCTGCAAGACCTTCACGAATTCTAAAGAAGCTTACAGTTACTTGTCAAAAAACATATGCGGTAAGAGTCCTAAGTTTGCGTTGATTAAGAAGGAGAGGAAGAAGAAGGACTCTAAAATATCTGATAATATGAAGGAAATTGAATGTTTTCCTTAGTATTCCCAGTCAGTTTTTAAAAGGCAGTAGGATTTTCTTCAGCCTTTTTAAGCTTATCTGATGCTTTCAACGATATATTCTTAATTCCGAAAACCTTTGCGTAATCAGAGTGAACGTCGTATATCTCTTTCATTATTAAGCTGACTCAACCGTACAAAAACTCGACGGCTTCGGCGGAATGTGGGCCGACGACAGCCGCATTATTACCCGCTCGGTCGTACACAGCTTGCCTCAATCGCTTTGCCCTGAAAGTTAGACCGTCTCGATCGGCCGACATCGGTCAACCAGCATTCACGGAAAAAGTGTCATTGCCGAAGGGCATATCCTGTAATTTGTTCACTGTGAGTCATTGTAAATACCCCCCGTCTTATCTCTTTTAAGCTGAACGAGCTGACTGATTTATTTTTCTTTTAAGATCTCTTGTATTAGACCGCCCTAGGCTGAACGAAATCAAACTGGCTACTAAGGCAATAACGCGACAGAACGAAATGCAACCTACCAACCTGCCGGACAAACTCGTCTGCTTGCTTGGATTGGCTTATACCTATCCAGCCCCCCCCCCCTCCCGTGAGATTATCCACCAGACCACCCGTAACATAGAATTAATGGAATGAATGGATGTTTCCGCGGAGGGGGAGGGAGACGAAAGAAGCAGATTGCAGTATTCAGACGTGCGCGAAAACAGAAGGGCCATTTTTCCATCCCTTGTTTAAATTTATGTCTATTCTAACCAGCGTCTTTGCGGTACATTAGGCTGCTCAGTGCAATTCCTGCAGTTATTATAAATTCTAACCGTACCAATGGCATGAGCAGGAACGCCAACATATTCCAAATTCATTTGACCCAGTCGTGAAAGGCTCAACGACTTTGATGGCATTCGAACCCACAACGGCAAGGGCAAGGCTTGAGTACAACCAACGATCTATCCACCTGGGCTACGAGCTCTAAAGGGGAGCTGTGAGTTCAGTCGCTTTTTTTCCACCAATTCCGATGTGGTAGGCTGACTGCTCAAATAGGATTTCCTGGACAATCAATCTAGAATCCACCAGATGACTGTCAGACTTAATTAATTGTCGGCGATTGTACTCGGGCCTTACCCTTACTGTCGTGTGTTCGAATCCCACCGAGGTCGCCGAGTTTTTCACAGTTGGGTCAAATGACTTATTCGAGTCGGCCTTAAAGCACAAATCAATATTCCAGATTGTCTGGAGGACTATTTCAGAGAGGAGGGAAAATTCCAGTCGTGTGCATCGTCAGAAATGGCTTCGACTTGCAACCAGTGACTTCCTACACATTTTCCCGTCCTTCCTCTCGGTGACTTCCTTTTCGTTCTTAAGTTTTCCTTTGATAGCATTATGACAATGTTACGTATGAACCTCTGAGGGGAGTTTCCACTAGACCGTCAACTGCTCATGTCTAGATCCGAATTGGGTTTCCTAGGCCGTCTTTTCCCTTTGGAAGTGTCTGCATCAATTGAAGCAACAGCATGAAGAAAGATTACGTTTTTAATCCCACAGAGTGACAACCTCTGACCTACCTCTAGGTACGGACGAACGGAATACCAGCGATTCCATTTTGCTTTGGAGCTCCAGGATGCAGAAACCGCACAGACGGTCGCATAACGACAAGCACTGGTTGCGAAGTACTACCGAGGAAGACTAAAATTGCCGTTACTGACATGTTTGCCGAAATAAATCAGGCCAGGAATGCCCGACTGGAACCTTTTATTTGAATGTTAAGTGATCGAAAGTACCGCGTTTGGCGCTCAGGTCCTCCCTACCTGGGTATGCCCCACAGAATGCCCTTGGCTTCCAACGTTCATGCCTATTCTAAGAATTGCTCTGTCTTCTCCTTCATCTTCCCTAGCCTACGGCACTGCTGAAGTTGTTGAAACCCTAACCGGATCAACCGATAGTGTATGTGACTTCTCCATACATTCGCGAGGTCTGCATGATGTAATCTGTTTTGCTAGTCTGGATCGTTAAAACTTTGTGTCGCTTTTATAGGAGAGTATGTACTAAACCCTCAAGAGCAGCAGTTTGAAGAACGAAATATTTAGTTCTGAATATTACTGAGGTTTTAAACCCCCTCTTGCGCATAAAGCACATGAGATACAAGGCCTCTACCGGAAGCCGTGAGTTTACTTACATTGGAGTCAAGCTACCCTCCCAAGCGACTGCACCGTATGGCCTACACCGAGTCTGATCTATCATGCAAATATTTTCAGTTCATATGTGACTAATGGACTGCTTAAATGCACATGACAATTTTCTCCCAGATTCCATTAAGTAGCATGAACTGCGCCGACCGCATAACAGAGTAAATGAAAAAAAACTACAACAAACTGGATCACCACCATGGAAGAGGATCACAGGACTGGAACAGCGTCTTTGTTCATTAAACCTCGCTGATTCAGGTTCGAGAAAGTAGCAGCTAGAGGATGAAGTTACCGTACAACTACACGCCTACCGAAATGAGTAGCTCTTGCATTCATTGCAGACGTTTGCGGCCACTGAGACAGTTGCCTATCCGCCCGCACCCGGGTCCACAAGTGGTACGAGTTAATCGCTGTCGTTGGTGGTGGATGTCTGGACGCTCTTGTAGACGAGTACTGTCACCTAAAACAGTGTTCACTCGCGCGATACCCGCCTAACAAATCAATCCGTCCAGCCAGTGTCCAAAAATGTTTTTCATTCGAACCCCCGGGGCAGGCGACTGGTCTGACTTTTCCTTTAGGTAGAATGTTATTACCGACAAAGACAAGGGAGACCGGAGGGCCATTTCTGGCTTATTCGCCGTCCTCAGTCGGTTGGGTTTGGGTGAGAGACCATAAGGCACAACGGGGCGAGTAAGTTCCGTAGAAGATGATCGGTGAACGCCCCCTCGACCATTTCTCTTTAGAATTGACATTTGAGGCTTCGGTAAGTGAGATGAGAAGACGAACTGAGGTAAATCCAGGTATTCTGGGTTCAAGCACCGGAATTCTGGACTTGTCGTCATCGAACGGAATCGACCTTTGACAGTCCTCTCTTCCTTAAAGAAGAAGAAGAATGACCAATTCGTTTTCGTTGATGGCTTCATTCGCCGTAATGATGTTTGGGGCCCTAAACTGAACTGTTTGCTTAAGCAACAAAAAAGACACAATGGTCGAGCACATGCCTAGTTGTGTAAGGGTGCTTTGTCGAAACGTTGAAGCGAAATATAGTGAGCCGGTATGTAGGGTTGCCGAATTACAATACTGTTAACCGGAGGGCTCCCTGCCGCAGTACGGAACGTTTAGAACCGTTTGCCCAAACTACTGCCCTTCAAGGTACACAAAGTACGTCGGGAAGCAGATAAGTTATTCAGGACTTGCATGATCGAGCGCATATCAGCGTTAAAGTGGAGTGGCGTATACTCTCGAGTCTTGGATTGTTCGACGGGACCCGGTTGCACTGTTAACTTCGGCGAGATCGAGGTGACAGCCGCGTGGGTAGCCAGCTGCCTTGGTCATTGCACTCTAGTGAAGGGGCACATAGTGATGGCTTTACGGGATTCAGTCGTCCCATTGTGCCTCGTGGCTCAATCTCCAGCCCCGCCAGCACCCCCTCAGCGGCTAGTAGCATAGGCCGGATGAGATTGCCGACAAAGACAATGGTGTCATCATTCAGATATCCCGATCCCGAGGTGTGCGACCCTGAGACTCAATGATTAGGACTTTGGACTTCTAACCAGCTGGTTCGAGTTTCGGTGTTTGCACACATCTGGGTCGACTATGGCTGGCTGATGATAGCTAGCAGCCAGAAATGGTCATTCCAGTCTCCCTTGTTTTTGTAGGTAATGCCATTTCGCCTCATCGCACTCTGTCCTGATGCTGGCAGGCCAATGTAACAAACCTACCCCCTCCCGCTGTTCGGCGCGAAGACAGAGCAGGGTGATTCCGCAGGTGGCCACTCGGAAGTAATTATCGCACCCAAACCATGCAGAAGCATACGATTCAGCGGAAACCACCTGTGAGGTCAGCCCGACCTGGCTGGCATGTGCCGGCCGAGGCGGCATTCACGGTTGCAGACTTTGACGCCACAGATCGCGCTGACCAAATATCAACCCCGTTCCGTGGAACCTGTGATGCCGTGACACACTGCGCCTGGGACACACTCCACCCTCTCCCCTCCGCCTTGGTGACGCACCCCATCAAGGTAGCATTCGAACCCCACGCCAGGTGTGCTTATCCAGTCCTCCACTTGTTGGCCATGTTTTCCACCCAGTGCCCCCTAAACCGCGTTCGCGCGCACTCGGACGCACGTAAATTAGGCGCAGACACCCCCTTCATGCCCCCCACCCGAGATCCAGTGTTGTAAATTTTTCATGCTTCACCTTCCCTGTTCGTCCATTCGCGTCTGCGTCGGCACCCCCTAGCCCGCTCTAACTGCTGAAAGGCGATTAAGGCCGCGCATAGCTCCAGTTCCTTTCTGGTGCTATGTGCTATTCACTCGCTACCGGGTTTCATCCAATTGACGTTGGCGGGAGGATTCTGCAACCCTGAGCGTGTATCTACAATCAAACATAACTCGAACGGCCCTTACACAGCAGAAGAAACGCGATGAAACACATGTCTGGGCCCTTATCTAGTACCTGCTTGCGGCCATTACGTAGTTGTACGTTGAGGATGGGGTACAAGACACTTTTGTTTAGACAGGGAGAAATTTTAGTGGTCAGATGTGGTTATGTAGCCTCACCTGAAGTAAAAAAAACCCAGCCACCTGTAACACGCGACTGGTGGCAATAGGGGTTTTTACAGGTGGGGCCGGGGAACGCACAGGCGACGAGGTCAAGTAGTTGTATGCAAAAGAAAAGCTGTCTAGATCGCAGCTGGTAGCCGGTTAATGGTTTCCGATTTTCGGGTTATGGTTATGCCTTTAGGCTTTGGTTTTCGGGTTACGGTTAGGGTTTGAGCGTACGATTAGGTTTTAGTATTACGGTTAAGTTTTCCAGTTACGGCTATGTCTAAGGGCTACATTTACGTTTACGATTTCGGTTAGGGTTGGGGTTGTCGTTAGGGTTAACGGTTAACTTTTAAGGTTGAGGTTAGGTAAGGATCAAGGTTAGGATTAGGGTTAAGGTCGCCGTCCGCTTCCCCAGTCCTGGCTACCAACTGAGATCTCACCAAACAGCTATTGGGAATGCGCGGTTGTACTTGGAGTGGTTGAAAAATATTTGTCCTCACCCCTTACCCTAACCCCCTAAACATAACCCCTAACACTAACTCCCAATCATAACCGCTAAATCCGACCCCAACTATGTTCTGTCAATCAGGTGGGGCTACATAAACACATTGCACCATTTCAGCAAGTTTTTAGAGCACCACTGATAAACGAAAATGTAACTTCCAGATCGCACTGTTAATCATACTAGCTGGTTGCATGAAAATCGCATTTTATGGATTTGCTGGCGTTGTCAACCTACAGTATCGTTCAGTATGCCGGGTAGACAAAATGGAATCTCCACTTTTTTGCTGGGCATTTATGCGAAATATGATCATGGATGAACGAAGGAGACTCGACTTATTATAAAGAGCCGATAAATACTAGTGAACATAAGTATCAACGTAACAAGTAAGAGACGGAAGATGAGCAACGCTATGTCTATGACTTAGAGTTCGTGATTTGACTTTTTAACAATATTTCACCGACTACCTTTCCTTATACATGCATTATTTGGAAACCAGTACCATAGTAAGGATCGATTATGGACGAAAACCTCTTCCCATATACGCCCTCTCATTTCGCCCCCATCCCCTCTCCCCCTCCCTGGCATGAATAAATGGTACCCGCGCGTTACACTCTGCATCACGCCGGACAAGTTCTCATTATTTGGAAACATATTAGCTTTTAAAAAACTCGTTTTCTGTCATCCTCACCAGATATCAATTCAGGAATGCGAAAATCTTCGTGATAAGGTAACCGGAATTAAAAAGGATTTGTGATATTTATCAGAGGTGGGCATCGGATGGTATTTTCGAGTTTTCTAGCGGCAAGCCGAATATGAGAGCTCTGATTCCAGCTGCAAAGGAGTAGCGGGAGCTCTGAGGAGGCTAATTCTTCTCTAGTTCCCTTGGGTAGTCATGTGGATTGTAGAGTGGAACACAGACGCTTTCCTTTAGATTAAAGATCGGCTGCGGAACTCTTGTAGGCAGCGCTCAGAAATCAGTCAATGGTAATCGAGCAATCCGCAAAATTTTCCATTTATTAAGTGCCCATCTTTTGGTGGCCACGTTCGCGGGCCAAGTCAATGAACACCGTTTCTCCTTGGTACTGACCGACGTAGCGCAAGCTCCTGGCTCGACCGATGGAATGTAACGTTTAACGAGACCAGCTTGTCCTGGGTTCGAACGTCGGGTCTGCCTAGACTGGGGTTGAAGTATGGTTTGCTTATGACGACAAATGGGATAAAAATTAGTATTCCACGTTCCATTGCATTTTGTTGGTAGAAATTCCCCGTAATGTAGCCTTCAGTCGTCAAGTTGGTTAGTTTTTCATATTTTCGTTACCTGTATATCTAATTTTTGTGGTTCTTGACTGGATATTTCGACCGTCGCAAGCTACGACTTCGGCCACGTGTTCCACAGAATAGGCGTAGTACTGGTGATCTGCCCGTGAACTCTTCCATATTGAAGCAGATTTCGCTTCACTTACCAAACTCTCTTCTCTTTCATTTGCCTTGAACCGATGACAGTACAATGTCCAAACCAACCCGATGTGCTCCTGAATTCCTCACTGGTACAGGTTTTCAGCATCTTCAGGGGCATAAATAATGAAAACTTCTGCAATCCTGGGAGGCATATGTTGGCGTTCATATTTGAGCATGGGTACCAGGTTATTCCGTCCCATTTGGAGTGCAAGCGAATTCGATTTCATCCAAACGGCATGACCTGGGTTTTGCTTCCCGCTTAACGGTAAACTGGTCGAGACTGGGCATTCAGAGAAGATGGTCGCTTACTGATCAGGGGGGTGATGGATTAAGGAGGATAATTTTTGACATAATGCCCTCCTCACTGTTCAAGCGGAGCAATCAGTAAAATTTTCCAGCCAACTGAAGGCATACCTAGGGGAATTGGGCCAACACAGTCCGTTGTTGGCCCCGGCTGCTCGACAGTGGTTTATGTCTTTCGGGTTTTTGCCACTGAATGGCCTCCCACAAAATTTGTCATGCTCCGTCCATACCTCGCTGCTTTCGCTTCTATTGACGTTATCTCTCCCCTACCGCTAGTCTAACGAGTTCCGATGCTGTGCGAATTAAGCAATGATGAAAGGGCCGTGAACGCCGCACGAAACTGCGGAACGCGAAGGCAGAAAACGGGAGTTTTTGCGCGACCCTGTGTATCAGGAAAGGTCAGCCCGTTTCACCGGAGAAATCCGCAGTGATTTATGCCTATGCTTATGGCGACTGGAAATGTCTTTTGCCCTAATCGCCAAGCAAATCCCTACCGAAAGGACGGGTGTGTGCTTCGCCTCTCTCCAGCTCTGTTGGGGGGATGGTTATGATGTTGGCCTGGCAGTGGGTCTCCTATGGGAGGTTTCTGGTAGGTCCTCAAATGTCGATCGGCGGCAGAAGTTATTAAGAGCTGATATCAGAGGGACTCTTCCAACAAATCTCTCCTCCTT
>CACRXP010001002.1:22352-32665 GCA_902702965.1 Spirometra erinaceieuropaei
CCTTGGGGATCGGGATCGCCCATCGACCAGACTCAACCATTCGGCATTTGGTTATGAGACCGAAGGCCCCCCTGCCACGAGGTGAGACGACAAACGTCATCTACCGTGTCCAGTGTAACTCTTGCCAAGCAAACTACGTCGGAGAGACAGGCAAACGGTTACAAACTCGCGTTAACGAACACATGCGGGCAGTGAGGAGAATGGACCCATTGTTTCTGGTGGCGGAACACTGCGCGGACTCTGGACACACTTTTGCCTTCCAGAACGCCAAAATTCTGGGTCGAGGCAACGACCGCGTAGCCAGGGAAACGATCGAGGCCTGGCACACGGAAACAACCTCAATAAACCGTTGCGTCGCCCTCCCGACAGCATACCAAGCCCTCCGGACGCAGCTCAACGAACTAAAGGGCAAGCGCGAGGTCAGGCCTGACGTGGATCTAAACACGGGAGAGCCTACGACAGACCTACACGTAGCCACACCGCAAATCGGGCCCGACGAAGGCGCAGTCATCAATACTGTTGCCTCAACTACTACTCCGGCAGACGGGGAGAAAGGCGATCAGAGGGATGCAATCAAGACTAGCAACCCAGCACGACAATTAAGGTCAACGCGAATGCGGGCGATGGCCACCAATGTTCAAATGCCGCCCCCCGACGAGAGACAGGCAGATTGACAGCAGTCACCCTCCCTCCCGCTCTGCCCCGGCGACTACAGAGACGATCCCTGTGCGTATGCGGGCCATTAGCGCCAAAGCCGATTAACCATCCCCTCCCCCCTATAATTACCACCGTGTTAGCATGACTGATAACTATCCCCCTCCTATAAATACTGTGTGATGCCGTACGATACTCACCTCCGACGATGAAAGCTTGTCTGCTTTTGAAACGTGAGGACAATACAATCATGGTTCCCGAGATCGCCTCTTCTTCTCATATATATATATATATATATATATATATGTATGGATATAAGCGAAAATGCTGATTCTAGGTGTAGAAATGGAAGAAGGAGATAAGGCGTCCTCCCCAGAGAACAAATGCGTTTAGTCTTCATCAGCAAAACGCCATTACAAAGTCATTTAATTGTAGGCTACTTATAAGGGAAGGATTTTTTGTTCTGCTTAAAAGCATTCACTTTGGTGATGAGAACATCTTTTTAGACTAGCCCCCGAATTCGGCCCAGGTGGTCATATATGGGAAGGACTTTCCACGAGCGCACACTATGTTGAGGCCAAATTTAAAGAACTTCCGCCGCCTGATGGTTTGGATGGCAACAAATTTGGAGAGCGGCCGATCTGGCGTTCATCATTTGAGCCGATAAATAACAAGGCATTCATTCAAGTCGTAAAGGATGCCTTTGTTTATACCGATAGTCATAGACATCTAATGCAAATTGTGATGTTGCAGGATAATGCCTCTATCCACCGCTCAAAGGAGGTATAATTTTAATCCAACTTACGACCATAATCCGATATTTTAGACCATGGCCAGCCTCTTCGCCTGTGGCCTTCGAAGATTTTTTATCCCCGCCAACAGCCCGGTCCGTACTTCAATCGAAAAGCTTTTTAAACTAATAAGTAGAAATTGGGATTAGTCAATAAAAAATATTTCTGTGGGATGGAAGTTACAATTTTTGCTTAATTAAATATATATACCAAACAACTATTGGCAAGTTGGTAGTCTCAAAACCCCCCGGCCTTACAGCAGTTTTAAAAGCTGAAGGTCAATCAACAAAGTACTGTCATATTATATATTTCACTTTTTTTTCATTTTTTGACGCTTTATAAAATTTCCCTTTTCTTCTGGCAGTTATATTACACCCAGAATAGTTGGCCTGCAATACAGTGGATTTTTGATTTCGTGGTTTATCCAAAAATAAGTTATTCTTTAGTCCATGAACAATAATTTATCAACCAACATTTGCCTTGGTTTGAAGCTTGGTCGTAAATGTAAGGAAGAATAAATTTCGTGGGTATATGGTGGTCGTGTCGTGCGCCACAGCGATTTAGGTTTACATTTTGTGACATTTCCTCAGATAGTTCACGATCTGTAGCTTATTCTCACTCTCAACAGGCCGGGGTGATTCACAAAAACACTCCAAATCAAACATCGGCAAGGCTTCACTCAGCCCGCAGTGGGGACCACGAGAACATATTTGATTTGTTCATTCAACATTTGTTGATTATTTTGCCTTTTCTTTTTCTCTCGCACATCAGGTTATGTTTCTAGTCACAGTCACAGATTAGTGCGTCAACTTAATGTTCACAGTCACAGATTCCAGTTTGTTAACGAAGTCTGAACCATTTGGATGTCGTCCGCAGCTTGCCGACGATCTCCAGGTGAAGAGCATGAGATGCGTGTTTGAACGGCATAATTTGTTCATAAAACAAGCGACGTTTAAGTTAAAATATTGGAAAACAAGACGTATGCACAATGTTCTTGTAGGATATTTTATCACTTCCCGGAATTACTTAGCTTAGACAAGTGAATTGGCTTTTTGTGCAATAAGCGCCGCCGGTGCCGCATCATGCTATTTCTTCTCTTAATATTTCGGACTTACGCTTGAGCCCGTCATCATATGCAGCTTAAAATCAGGTAAATTCATATGCAGTCACTGTTAAAGTATACCTGTGAAAAGTAACGCACACAACAAAGTTGGATGAAATTGCTGTTTGTGCGTCAACAGCTTGGTGGCCGACATTGGCGTTGGTGACCGAAGCAAAAACATTCGCATTGGTGTAAGATGTAGGCATGATGCCGCCTCTGGTGACGAGTCCAAAGGTCATGGTTCCTTTACGTCTAAATACTTTACCTGAGTGCGAGTCAGCCTCACAGCAATTAACTTATGTAAGGCTTTGTCAGCTATTCGTATGCTGGTTACATACCTAAAAGCATGCGTGGTATATGCCTACCCTACACTTCGTAATCGAATTGCATTGTTTAATAGACCTACATTAAAGTAGTACTAGTATACACTGAATAAGAGTGCTGCAGTCAGGAAACGTCAATTTGCTGAGGTTACAGTAAATGTGCTAACTCATGAAATGTCAACCAACATTTCAAAATGCTTTCTCGTTTCGAAAATAAAAATAAAGTAGTTTTGTAAAACTACCCATGATGCAGCATAAATCTATAATGATATAGTTACCTCAGGGTGTCCGCTTAATGACAAACTTAATTTCGGCTGCATGCAGGATCTATAATCTGCAAAAAAATGACTGCTTATATGGTATGCAATTTTATTATTTCGTGAAAATTAAATTCTATTTCATGGAAACCATGCATAAGAATATTAAGTCTTCCACTCATTCGGTAGAAAATCACGTTTTTCTAATTTCATACTCAAAAGACGAGTATTATTGAGTTTTAAAAATTTTCTACTTCCCGAATAATTTTAAACCCGCCCTCGCTGTTACACTTGCGTTCAGGGTTTCAAATTTACAAGCCGTATATTTTCCGCGTATTGAAAACCATGAATTTCTCTACGGTGTTTAGATGAATGCATATGAGGTTCATAAAATTAAGCAGTGGATTGGAGCAATATCGCTTACTTTACAAGCCACATTCGTAAATGCCGATACATGACGTTTCATGAACAGCCATTGAAAGGCATTAAAAAAATCTCCCAATTAGAAACTTTTTAAAAACCGATTTATAATTTTATTTCTAGTATGAATTTGGACGCAGACATGATCTTCTACCGAATACGTAAACGAATGAGTATTTTTATGCATGTTTTCCACAAAATGTAATTTAATTTTCAAGGGCATCGAAAATCACTGAGAAAATTGCATGCTTCAATAGTAGTCATTTTTCTGCATGCAGCAGACAATAAATTCTTTCGAAAGCCCACACCCTGAGGTAACTGGATCATTATAGATTTATGCTACATCATGATTAGTTTTACAACACTACGATAATGCATTTCGAAATTTTGGTTGTTATTTCATGAGTTAGCACATCTACTGCATAGTTCCGTGATGCCTGGCTATCAGATAAAAATCGGTTATGATCAGTGCGTGTACGTGGACTATTCAGTGCATGCGTAAATTCTCTAGTAAAGTGAACCAGTGTACCTATGACGTTTTCTAGGTAGAGAAAAGCACTCTATTTCACATGTGCTAAGTAGTGGTACGGTGTGTGAGACAGTGTGTCAAACATGCTGACCGACCCGCACCCTATGCCACAATTGATCTCCAAAGCAGCAGACTTTGTTTGTGCACTGTTAAAAAAGTCAACTCTGGTACTCTTACTGGAAAGCATGCATTCTGGTATGTGTTCACAAGAATTTCAGACTATGGCCTGCATACCGGTTACTGGTTTCGCTAATCCTAAACGCGACTGATGCACTAAGCACCTTGCCTGAGGCAAGAAGACCCAAAAGCAACCCGGCGTCCTAAAATGATAATTTTGTCCCAGCATTGGTCAATACGCCTGTCATATAAGGCTATGCTCACATCTCCCAAAGCAGTTACCGCACTTGAATGGCAAATGTTTCTCTGGGAACTCTCACAATATTCGTGCTCATAATTTACTTGCGTCTCCTTACAGCATGCAGTTACAAAGCTGACATCTGTAGGTTTCATTAATTTAGTTACCTCCTCAACATACTGTCTGCATTTCCGAATAGGCCGTCAGATCTACTGGTTTTTTAATGTGGTGGAAGCATTTCATTAACAAATCCTAAATCAGGGTCGCTCAAGGAAATAATTTCTGTGGTTTAAAAGACATATGTATGTCAATTGAATTGTCTGGCATGTTACGTGTGGCATAGCCATTCGCAGTTCGGCATGATTTATGCAGTTTAGCCATTAACTTACCAATGTATTTAAATACATGTACAATTTATTAGTATATAATCATCATATTTCACTTTCTGCAAAATTCCTGAGCGGCAGGTCTACACGAAAGTCTGATCAGTGACATGTATTTTATTCATTTTACTTACCTTCACAGGCCTTGCATTTCATTCTAAGGTCAATGACTTGCTATTAATAAAGAGCGCTTATGTGTTTAAATTCCAGCAGTACCGTCCTGTCTGCGTATCGGGGAGGATTTACGTCTTGTCGACATCTTGCTGGATAGATTTCGTCAGAATACTGTGTTTAGAGCCCAAAAAATGTACGGCGGAAATAGCACCACCAGATTAGTGATTCGCGTTTTGTCTAAACCACTAATGCATTATTGCTTTATTCTGTCCCAAGCCATTGAAGAACACGGCTTCAGATTCCAATGCAATGTAACATTTCCTCTGATGCGCATACGTCTGATTCAAACAGTAAACAAAATTAATTGGTATTTAATGTCGTCTTACAGTTGGACATTAGTATTTTGATCTAGCAGTTTTAAACCACGGAGAAACCCATAGTTTATATCTAAAGATCAAAAGGTTGGCTCAGTAAAACCAACTGAGTACGTCCGTTGGTTTATTTAATAAAGTGTCATTCTTAGTCATTTTCTTTCATATGAACAGTGCCTGCTTGTGGACGAGTCCCCCAGCAAGTTTGAATTCGTCAACTGATATTATTGTGTTAGACATCGTCAACAGATTGTGCATCTAAGTTACTGAAATAATATAGTTACAGGAAATAAATGCTTCCGCCGTTTACAAAGCATCCTGCCAGTCAATTAGGAAATCCAGAATTATTCGTTGTATTACGCAAAGTAGTAAGACACCTGTCTCCACGGATTATCAATAAAAATGTGTTCGATTATGGTTTTCTGTCTGCGTTTCTTCATTATTTTATAGGTTAAAATGCATCCTATCATAACAATGGTCTTTCAGCCTGCACGTATTGACAAATTGGACTTTGACGTGGAAAATGCGGACGCGATTGCCGACTTCCTGCTTGCATCCAGCGCACTGGCAAAGCGCGATCTTTTGCATTTCAACGGATTCGTCTTTAATGACATTGCTCAGAATGTCAACGGACAGCGTTGGAAGAAGCTAACTCCATGGAGGCAGGATGCGTTGAGCTCGCTGGACCAGCTTGCGTCTGAGGCGTCTGCCATTGCGTTGGCCTTTTCTTGTTCCACGTGATCAATGTGCTGTTTGGTAACCACACCAAGCTTGACGCCTTACAATATATATTCTGCCTTGTATATTGCAACTTATTTGACAAGTGACGTTTTAAAATGAATATATCTATCTGGTAACACGCGCTTTATACTTATGTTGTGTTCGTAGATGAAACGTAAATAAATATTGCTTTTTATACTCTGAAAAATCATAAGCTTTGCAACATGCGAGGGATTTTAAACTTTTGCGAATGAACTGAAGCATGTACAGCTTATTAAAAATTTCATTCAAAGAAGGTCTGAGCTTTTGCAACAGTTTGCATGAGCGCATAAGCAAACACCTATATGAAACTAAATCATACCTTGTTAATACGATAAAACATCTCATTTACCGTCGTTTTTAATGATGATAAAATCCGGCCAGTTAGCTTTTAGTTCGTGGACTTTATTTCCACTAAGGCCAAATTTTGGGAAACACCGAGTTCAACTACCTAACCGTGTCAAGTGAATAAAGAAGCATCGAACTCTTTACAACTATGTGATCACAAGTGAGGGTAGTATGATGGAAATGAGCTTAGTGGCAAGTCACACATAACCGTTTTAGTGTTGGGAAATCGCACCGGTTTTAGTCAAATGCAGCATTGACTCATTTAAGCATTTGCAAATTAAATTGCAGTTCACTATCGGATAAATCAACTGAATCCTCATAAACTATATTCTGATTCATGGATTAGATTTACTTTGATTGTATGCTAATTGTGGACATTTTAGCATGAAGTTTATTTGTAATTCGTCCAGTTGCCATTTAAGACAGCATTTAGTTCCGAAAAACGAACAGCAAAAATATAAAATCACCTCATCCTTAGGTGCTTCTTGACGTTTTCTTTCTAAGAAACCTCCTGCCTGAAAGGTACGTTAACTAATTTGTTTAGCGCAAAGCTCACATTCAAAAGACGGGCCTCGTTGTGCATGTTAAACACATCGTCCTTAGCTCTTCGATGGATTCTCATAAAACTGAGGATGGTTCAAGTTTTGACGGGTTATGAAGTAACGTATTGCCTCAAAATTCAATCATTAAAGTCTGAATTTTCATGACACACAACGTCTATACTTTTATTGTGCAAAGTGTTAAAAGTATAATTACAGAGCAGCTAACCACGCCAAACAGATATTACGGGACTGGAGAAAAGCAGTGTCTGCAGCGCCTTATCAAAGCATCTGCAAAAAATAAATATAAATAAAAGTAAACTTGGAATAAATGCGACAAGGCTAACGAACTAAATTTTTCCAGATCAAGTTTGACACTAAACACAATGCAGATTTTGCTGATTACGCAGGAACCACATGAAAATACTCCGTCCATAGCGTGTTCCTCATTCCCTTCAAACTCTTTCTCAGCTAAAATAGTTTTTGCTGGCTTGTACACACAGGGGCGCTGGCAGCTTGCCTCAGAAAAGCTTGCAATAAAAAGACCACTGCGTTTGCGTTCGATAGGTGTCTTTTCTGACCGAACGTTAGTAAACGAACTGAATTCCTTAATTGCCGGAGCCAGTGTGGAATACAGGCGTTGCAGTAGTACCTGCTGCTGCCCTGCAAGATGTGACGACCTGCAAGGCTTGCGGCAGCATATTGACTGTAAATTTCAAAGGCTGCTAGGATGTTGGACTTTAGGACTCATTCACCTGTTTGCTAATTAACTTTATCCATTAAAAAACAGACGATAATTTCTAAGTTCTTGCGTTTCTAAGTTCACTACATCCGTCAGCGCTTAGCTTACAGCGGGATATAATATCCGTTGAGACCAAGTACGTGTGTATGTGAGGAATAATGAGAAAGAACTAGGTTAGCGCCGATGTTGATGAAGACAATTGTCGAGGCGCACCCTCCAATGTGATTTGACTGATAATTGAGGACCAACTTCTCGCGCGCGCGTTTCGAATTTGGTTTGAAATTTTCGTCCTCCGAGGGGTTAATATTCTTGGAGATTTCCGCACTCTGGATGCTCCTGCAGTCAAACGGATTTTAGAAAATTGATTCACAGACAGCAATATTAGCATCGTCATCAATTTACGACACCACCTTTGCAGAACGTGGACTTCGACTCTAACAGTTCTGCATATATGCTCGTATACGAGCCTAAAAAGACCAATCTTCCAGCAAACGAAACGCCCAGAACAAAGGCTGAGTCTCACTTCGAAATTAGACTTTAGCTGTACTTTTGCTTCAAAGCATTAGCTTAAATTTCTGTTAACTGTAGTGCCGTTAAATTCGACTAGGTTTCTGTTGTTTGACGTCTCGGAGCATTCGCTTAGATTTCCGTTGCCTTAGGCCTTCTTTTGATTGTGTCTGTCTTCTGCTGCCAACCTTTCGGCCGTTGTTGTATCCTTGACTTTGGCGCATTGAGACATGGGAAATGTAGAAGTGTACGATCCATCAGTCCCGCGGGATGAAAAAAGGGCGTGGGGAGCGGGAGTCGAACCTCCGACCGTCGCCTCACGAGGCGAACTCCTAGACCCCTCGGCCATCGGCACCGAGTCTATGATTACAAAGAATATTAATTGCATTAGCCTCACGGTTGGGGAATGTGCCGGATTTTGCCATGAAAATCGTGCACTAGCAACTCCATGCGGACCAGCGTCGATTCACGCCGGGCAAGGAGGATCTAACGAACGCAGTACGCCAGAAGTGGTTCAAAACAGGACGGAGGTGGCCCGCAACGCAAATTATCCCGGGAAATTCGCCACGCCTACACAAGATTTTTTACCAGATGATGAACCTTTAAATTGTGGTTCGCGGTGTAAATATTGTCGAGATCTCGCGTTAAACATTACGTCGTTGGAGACGAACATGAACCTCCTTATAGATCTCATTGCATTGTTACTAAAGTATGATAAATTCAAGTCAATTGATGAATTCAGCAGTAGCCAACAGATAGTTTCGAAACTGACAGAGTTGACTAACAGCAACCCACTAGTAGAGGGATCACCGTTTCAGGAGATCGCTGGCTGCAGAAATAAACAGAGTGCTAAGAGAAAAGGTAAACGGAAACATGAAAATACAGCCTCACCCTCACCAAGAGCGATGATAAACGACACTCCAAAATCGCAAACTACGTTGCGAAGTGATAATGGCAGTTCACTCTCATCATTGAGAACTACCCAGCTGAAGAACAATGACCAGCCCACCGGCAGAGTAGAAGCTGTCCGATCTCCACCACAGAAGAAGGTAAAAGGATTCGACATAGAAAAGACTACTGCATGGACGGAAACCTCAGAGGAAATCTCGGAGAATATGACAAGGCATGATATTAATCCGCCGCAGAAGAGCAGAAAGCAGACGCTCACTGCCCCCCGCAATGTGACCGAGGAGAACCAAGGAATTAATAATAAGATTCAGACCGTTCACATGCAACTGAGGTCACATCAAAAGAAGCAGTTAAATCAAAGGGGACTGATGACTGAGAAGAGAGAGACGGAAATCGGACGACTTCGGAGTACCCGAAGAAAGGAACTTCCTGGGGTGGAAAAGCAGAATTCGTCTGAGCAATCGACAGAAACCTCCAGCGCCAGCGTAGACACAGACGCGGCAAATGCGAATATCCTCTGTATTGACATAAAAGACATGAGCAGTATTGCCCCAAACACGAAACCATTAGCTGCAGAAGAGATCCCTGGAGTGGATGGCAACCAGAATGTCATCATGAATGGTTCGCCAGGAACTCCCAAGTCACCAACATCACGCAACCAAGACCGGCCGCTCCGAGAACAGTGCCTAGTAATACAGGGACTTCAGGAGCCTCAAGCAGATACACCTAAAGAACGCGTATTAGCTGATCTCGGCTTGTTCCAAGGTCTTCTAAACACTCTGCTTCAACCCGATGAAGAAATTTCCGTGTTGAAAGCCTTCAGACTCGGAAAGCGCTCTACTGAACCCGCTATTCCACCGCATCCTAGGCCCCTTAAAATTGTTCTGAGTTGCAAAGAGCATGTTGATCTTATCCTCTCAAGACGTTTTAGGTTAAAATATTCCCACCAAGGAGTTTTTTTTCAGCCGGATTACACACCACCGGAGCGGATAAAACGCCGACAGTTAGTTCAGGAGCTAAGGCTGCGACAAACGAATGGCGAACAAGGCCTGGTTATCTACAACAACTGCATAATCGAGCGACCGTCCCGCTTCATATGGACACGGCCCGTGCGTATGTCGCCACAGCCGAGACAATTGGCAAAGGCGGCGTCATAGCCGGCTTATCAAAGGAAAAAAAACTAAAATGCTTGTATTCCAATGCGCAAAGT
>CACRXP010001002.1:42868-107652 GCA_902702965.1 Spirometra erinaceieuropaei
AACGAGGACGATGAAGCAAATTTACAGGCAAACTTAGACCGACTCGAAAAATGGTCAGGCCACTGGCTCCTCCCATTTAATGTTACCAAATGCAACATTCTGAGGATTGGCAGAACCAGCTCTGCGCACCGGCAGACGTACTGTCTGAATCACACACCGCTACCACTGGCAGGGGTTCAGAAAGACCTAGGGGTGTGGATAACATCTTCACTAAAGCCATCATTCCACTGCTTGAAAGCAGCAAAATCCGCAATGTCCAGCTTATATCTCATCAAGCGGGCATTTGCCAAGTTCGATGAAGAGTGCTTCCGCAAGGTCTTTGGGATGTTTGTGCGCCCACAGTTAGAATTTGCCATTCAGGCCTGGAGACCCTGGACTGTTAAGGATCGTGCCACCCTCGAAAAAGTCCAACGACGGGCAACCAAGCTTGTCAGAGGTCATAAAAACCTACCTTACGAAACCAGACTTTCAAATCTAAAGCTCTTTCCCCTGGACTACAGACAACTACGGACTGCTGCCTCGCATCCGGCGACTTCTTTGAGCTGGCCACCACTACTAGCTTGAGAGGACACCCTCTGAAACTACGTGTGACAGGAGCGAGACTGGATGCAAGAAGGTCCTTCTTCAGCCACAGAGTGGTAAAGGCGTGGAACGCCCTACCTGTGGGTGTCGTCATGTCCTCATCCGTGGACTCATTTAAGAGAAAGCTTGACCAGTACAGGGATATGTACCTCCACAGCATCAGAAACTAACGAACCCCCCTGTGCCACCCGTCCCATCCAACGTTTTATGTTACAAAGCATGCTACTCCCTATATTTTAGTAACATTATGTTTCACAATTTTCGCTATCTCCTGACCGCCACATATGCGCTTGCTTTAATATTACTTGGTACATTCATTGCCGTACTGGATATTGTACAATCTTGACACAGAAGGCATTCACAAACAAATTCATACCAGTGACCAATGCTTGTTGTATGTAATTACTTACCTAATTTTTTTCACACTTGCCTTACACATTGTTTTTTATGACGTTATTGTAACCAAAAGGGAGTTCAAAGGCGTTCGCCTACTTTTCCCTTAATAAATCTTATTTGATCTGATCTGATCTGAACTTCAATATCATTATTACAAATGTAGCACATAATCTTTAAAAATGATGTGTATGCATACAATAGTCTAGCAAAGACCTTCTCGGAGTGCTGTTAAAAGTTAAAAAAAATAAACCTTGAAAGAATGTCTGAACACACATCCAGTAGGCGGGTTGTCTCGTGTCAAGTTGAGCAGTGCAACTGAAAGTGTGATTTAGTTTAGCGTATTTCCTTCTTAATGGCTCGCCTTGTTTTCACAAGGGTGATGACTTTAGGTTTCAGAAAGGCTTACACTAAAAAATCCACGAATGTTTCCTTCGATAAGTGTCTTATCTGACAGCATGTCACTAGACGGACTCAGTGCAGTAGTCGCCGAACGTTGAGCGCAGTCCCACGTTCCATCGCAGTTCTTGCTACTCTCATGCACGATGTGACGACCTACCAGGCCACAGATTATGCCGTATAATGGCCAAACACTATTTCAAAGACAGTCAAAAATGTTGCATACATGGAGGACAGTACTACCATACGACAGTACGATATTTCATGGTCTTGTTTTTAAGAGCTTGTTAAATATCAAAACGAAATCATCGTACTTATACGAAGCCGTTTATGTCAAACATAATTTCCAAAAACAATAGAAAGAACCGCAAAAACCAAAAATGTTTTTGGCCAAGCAGACTGAATTGTCCTACGCTGTTCAGTTTGGAGTGTACGTTTCATTAGAAGCCTTTACTGCTGTTTCTTCTCCCGATCGTCCATGTGGCCATAGGCACGCCAGCATATTTGTCCGTCATCGAAGCACATTAATTCCATCAGTGTTTTGAACTGTCCAGCACTTTAATGTGATTGGCTCTACGGTCCAGTCGTACCGCGATCGCAGTCACCCTAGTTTAAAAGCCGCATCGCATTCAGTTGGAAGTTCGATATTAAACAAACCAGAACCATGGGCATTGCTGAAAAAATTACTGCCAGAGCGTGGTTCCATATAATTTCTTTGTTTCATGCATAGAGAAAAAAAAACCTAAAATCGACATCTCTGTTTCGAACAGACAGCAAACATGACATCGTTGCACCCGTGGGTTCAACTGTTGTTGTTCAAAAGCCCTCAGAAGTATAAATCAGAGAAAATCTTCTGGACTGGTTTCAAGATTTCCTAAAAGGTCGTAGACAAAACGTCACTGCGGGTGGATACCGCTCTGAATAGACACTTGTTACAATTGGAGTCCAACAGGGGTCAGTTCTTGGACCGCTCCTATTTATTATCTATGTAAATGACCTGGTACGGGAACCTACAGTGAGTGACCGATCTCATGAAATGTTGGCTGAAATTCTGAAATACGTTTTCGATTAGGAAGGATTACTTGATCGGTGTTGTAATACTGATTATCTTAAGGCATACTCTTATAACATTTCGGACTTAGCTTTTAAATGAACTTCTTTTCAATCTCCTGTAGAAAGCGTGCTTGGTAAAAAATGACTACTTAAGTAGCGTGCATTTTTCACATTGATTTTCGATGGTCTTGGAAATTCAAATATATTTTATAGAAACCATAAACAAAAATATGCTTTCTTTTAGTCAATCAATAGAGAATCACGTCGTCTTTTTATTTTTTAGTTAAGAAAGGAGTATAATCAGGTATAAAAAAGTTTCCCAATTGCCGAATAATTTGGTGCCAGATCATTCATTGCATTAGCGCTTAGTGATTTCAGTCAACGAGGCGCATACGTTCTGCGTAAAGAAAATCACACATTTTTATGGCATTAAAGAGATTGCATTCAGAGTCCATAATATTTTGCAATGGGTGCCAACCATGTTGTACATTTCATGAGGAGCAGCGGTAAACGGCCAGGCACGATGTTATGTGAATGGACATTTCGCGGTCTTAAAAAGGCTCATAATTATAAACTTATCCAACTTCCGAATAATGTTGAACCCTACTTGCCGTTAAAAGTCCATTTTTGACTTCCAGTCTACAAGCCGTATATTTTATGTGTACAGAAAATTATACATTTCCCTAGAGTATTGAGAGGAAACCATATGGGTTTCATAAAATTTAGCAGTGGAGGTAAATCGCATTTTTAACTTTTAAGCCATACTGACAAATGCTGAGCATGAAAAATCTCACAATCGAAAACTACTCAAAACCGAATTATACTCCTTTTAGGATCATAAATCGGTGAAAGACGTTGTTTTCTGCGGAATGAACAAAATAATGAATGGTTCATTGCATGTTTGCTATGAAATATCATAAAATGTAAAGGACAGCGAACATCAATAGGAAAAATTTATGCTACGGAAAAATGTTTTCTGCATGCAGACGGAATAAAAGAAGCCGGCATTCTTTGGTAAATCATTTATGATAAAACTGTGCTGCACGCTAATTAATTTAACAACCAAACTAACTTTATTTTTCAAAGCAACAACGCATTCCGAAAACTTGACCGTCATTTTGTGAGTTAGCCTACCTATAGTATTACGGAATCTTTGCGCATAAGGAACGAAATGACGTAATCTGCCTTAAGCATAGTCGAAGTCTTTGCGGTTTAGACATATTTCAATACTCCAGTGGTATAAGGCATACAATGCATTCGTTTTGTCTTTTCTAATGGTCTGGAAACACTATAATACAATGTTTCACACTTAACTCCCTATATTCTCTAATGGATATCTTATCCGAAATTGGTGTCCTAGGACAAGTGTTCCTCACCACGTCACTGAAATTTCCTGTTATCCTCCGCACATCGACGATGCAGGCGTTCCCCTTTGCGGTTTGTGTATAACTCATTCCTATCTGCTTTGATATAAAAGCTTGTGTGTCATCTTGACGTACACTGATCGGCCAGAACATGTCGATCAAATTCCATTTTCCCCGAGGCAGATTTTATCCTACAGTGACAGTGTCTTTCGATTAAACGGGAAGTCCCGACTGCCGCGTCGACATTAGCAACCGATAGCTTCACCCCAGTAATAGTTTTTAAATGCGCATAAAGGATGTGCTTACTTATACTTGGTACCGCTGCGAACATGCCTGATCTAGCCGGCCTCGATGATGCCCCAAAATATACCTCTCTACGTCCGAAAACCCGATGCGGCAGATCTGGGCATTTTCTACGCCAAAGACGGAGACCGAATACCGAAGGGCAAGGAACCACTTCCATATATTGATGAACTTTGTCGAGCCTGGAATTGAGTTAATCCACACTTCGATGCCTTCAATGTCGTAACGGTGCGGGATAGAGGGCTGTAAAACTGAGCTCCTAAGGTGGACGACAAAATCATGCCCATTCCAACTCAGTCGTCTTCCGGGATGATAAGCATTATCATTGCAACTTTGTCACAGCGAGTGCGGACTGTTTCATTTGAGGCAAAGTCGGTGTTCTTTAATCTAAGGATGATCAGAAAGTGTGCAAATTTAACGCCGTCACCTTCACGTAGAGCCCTTACGAGACTTTAGACAATATCGTAATTCATCGGAATTGGTGACTAGGTGAAACCCTGTCGGACACCAAACCGAATAGCGTGAGGTTGGGAAAGATTGTTGCGAACCGGGACTCTCACAGGAGTGCAGTTATAATAGGCCTTGCTCATGAGATGAGTGTTGGCGATACACATGGATGCCTAAGTTCAAGTCATAATGAGTCCAAATTGTCGAAACAAGCTTGTAGATGTCAGCAGGTATACTGTCCTGTCCGCGTGCCCTGTTGTCGCGTAGGTTTCATGTGGCATCGGCGACCTCTTCTTGATAAGGGAGATCGCATGGCACTGCATAGGCTGGATAGAAGAAACTCTGCGCAAAAAGATTAAAAGTGCGAGATGGGTTGTATATTGAAGTTGAGACGGTGCTCGAAATGCTCACGCCAGCGCCCGAATTTGGCCTATTGTCAGAAATAATGTAGCCATCTGCGTCGCGAACTAAAATCACTTACTTTAGAGAGCCTACTTTTGACCCGGTAGATTTTCCGTGTCAACAACGTAAAAGGCGAGTTTCATGGAGGTCGCTATTTTAGCTCAACATTGGTTCCGTCATCGCTGGGGGACGTTGTCGTCATCTTCCGAAGTTGGCGAAAGAAATATTTATTACGTGACCTGGCATCAGCAGTCTGACTGACGTTCACAGTGACACCAACTGGGCTGGGGTCATAAAACATCTAAGCTTACTTTAAAAAAAACCAGTTGTCACAGACGCCACATGTGTTAAAGTCCCAGTATACATTTCTGTCTACAAGTACAAAAATAAGGCAAATGTATTTCTTACGTCTTATATGCACTTCGAGTCTCAGAACGTGGAATGCGATTATGGAACACCTACGCCGAGCATGCTCAGTTATAAACTGCCTGAAATTAGCATCCTTAAATAATGACAAGATATATCTTAGAGTGAAACATCGCAACTTGTAAGATAACCGTTTCTCACCCAAATGTATTGGAAAATTAGAGAATGAGCAGAGGCTCGAGAGCGAACTCTTCTTCTTTCCAAAACACAAGCTAAATTCCTCAAACTAAGTTATAAGTAATGAATTAGTGAAAGTATTTTACTACAGCGTTTTAAATGTGTCCTGTTTACCAACATTCCCATCTTAAACAAAATATTTTGAGTGTAAATATCATGCATTTCAAGCCAGTATCTGATCCAACTCAACAATGACTCGCTAACACTGTGAGGACAGCACCTAACTACTGCAGATTTCAGTACTCGAGAATATTGATTAGGTCGTAAACAATGCTATATCGCTGTCAAGATTGATGTTCATCTACAAATGGGATGTTGTCCCTGACGATGGGCTCAAGACGTAGTGTAAAAGGACTAGTGAAAAAGGTCGTGTTTTATCGATCGGTTTACCCATGTATGAACAGGAGAGTTTTTGTGAATTGTCGCATCTAGGTGCGTGTGCGAACTAGCTGGGTGTCTAGCGTCTAGGTGTGCATAGATGGAGGTTGTCTGCGTAGAGGTGAAGAAGTGCATTTAGGCGATGCAGACATCAGTCAGCTGGATAGACGTGGCTGTAGGTAGGTTGAGTTGTGGGGTGAACACATCTGACAACTCGACCCCGCCTGACCTGAGCTAGCCAGTGCTAGCAGCAGTGGCAACAACACCGTGACACGCATACAAACGCTGATAACAGCTGAGGCGTGCACCTGGATTTTAGCCATCACGAAAGACAGCTAGCGCTAACTAATTAAGCCGGGTAGGAATCCAGAGGGGATAAGTATATCGTTTAGATGGAAGGCATTTTAAGCATCTTTTTACATAAAAATGAAGCCAAAGTCACTGTAGAATCATGTATGACATATCACAGTATCGAAAGCACACAGTAGTAATGTGCTGTGATTCATACGTTTTCATTAAAAAAATTTCCTCCTCGGTATGCAATATGCGTTTAGCGTTTGATGAAGTAGTGCTTATAACTGTTGGAATGCGGGACTTATTGGTTTTAAAGTATCAAACCATTTGTTTTGGAAAATGTATGAGTTGCTGGCCGGGTAGGACTGTTGAGCAATGTAATTTGCATTATTTACTTTTAACAACGTGCTGAAAGCTCGCATATGTTGCATTTATAGCGCCAACTCCGTGTACGCGTATAGGGGAGAATTTGCGCCTTACTGGCATAAATGGCACGGTGGGGAAACTGCAACATATTAAGTCTTCCGATTACTACATGAACCGATAATAAGTGATTGCTTTATTGTATCTCAATCCGTTGAAGCACAATTCTTTAGAATGTCGTGCGTTAACAATACCCCTGATGAACATTCATCTTCTTCATACAGTAATCAAAATTACTTCGAATTTTTATTCACTTACATTCGCCAATAGCTGCTTAATATTTGCGTACAGAAACCATGTAGAAAAGACGCCTTTGAGTATAGGCATTAAGTGGTTACTGAATATAGAATAACTGGACAATGCTACAAGTTGTTTAGATTAGCTGTCATAGTTAGTTGGTTATCTTTCAATTTTCTGATAAAATATTTTAAACCCAGTAGAAAAAAAGCGCACGTCTGTGAGAGATGATCGCAGGATCTCCAAAATTATCAAACGACATTGTAGAATTATCGGCGTTCACACGTACAAAATTGTACCTGCTGTTAAGTCACAAACAATGCAAAGAAATAAATACTTCAGATGATCACAGAGCCAAGTATCCGCGAATACGGGAAGTTCTCCAGCACTTGCAGTTGGGTTCCGTTCACGCTGATTTGCGGCGGCGCGTTGGGGACTGGGTCTGAGTTGGGTGGCGGTTGGTGCATCACTACTGTCTTCTGTGTGTTAATGACCAGACCGAAGTTCTCGCAGGCGTCGGAGAACAGGTCCATGCCCCGTTGAATCTCCTCTTCCGAGGTGGTGTTCAGGGCGCAGTCGCCGACGAAGAGAAGTTCGTGAACGGTGGTTGTGGATAAGCGCGATTGGAAGTGCATCCACCGTTGATTCAGGAGGTAACCGTCCGTCCTGGAGGCGATGCGGATCCCGGAGCGTTCGTCGCGGTAGGCGTCCATCAGCATGGCAGAGAACATAAGACTGAAGCCGTTGGGCGCCAGTACAGCGAGTGACCTATCTCATGAAATGTTGACTGAAATTCTGAAATGCGTTTTCGATTAGGAAGGATTACTTGGTCGCGGTTGTGATACTGATTATCTTAAGGCATACTCTTATAACATTTTCAACTCGGCAGGATGTCCGCTTCAAAATGCACTAATTATTTAGCATGCAGTTTTCCCATTGATTATCGATGGTCTAGGAAATTCAAATATAGTTTATAGAAACCACAAAAAAATATGCTTTCTTTTAATCAATCAATAAAGAATCACGTCTTCTTTATATTTTATACTTAAGGAAGGAGTATAATTGGGTTTTAAAAAGTTTCTAATTATGAGACTTTATAAGACCGAGATATTTGCATTCACATAGCATCGTACCTGGACGTTTACCACTGCTCCTCATGAAATGTACAACATGGTCCGCATCCATTGCAAAATTTTATGAACCCTGTATGATATCTCTTTAATGACATAGAAAAATATGGGATTTTCTTTACGCGGAAAGCATGCTCCTTGTAGAGTGTAATCACTAAGCGCTAATGCAACCAATGATCAGGCTCCAAATTTTTCGGCAATTAGTAAACTTTTTTTAAAACTAATTATACTCCTTCGTTAAGTATAAAATATGAAGAAGACGTTAGTTTCTATTAATTGACTAAAAGAAAGCGTATTTTTGTTTGTGGTTTCTATGAAATACATTTGAATTTCCAAGACCATCGAAAATCAATGGGAAAAATGCATGCTAAATAACTAGACATTTTTTACAGAGCAAGATTTTTACAGGAGATTGAAAAGAAGTGCATTTAAAAGCCGACGTCCTACCGAGCTCAAACTGTTATAAGAGTATGCCTTAAGATAATCAGTATCACAACCCCGACCAAGTAATCCTTCCCAATCGAAAACGCATTTCAAAATTTCAGCCAACATTTCATGAGATAGGTCACGCACTGTACGCAGCCCTGCTTCACTCAAATGGTCACTGCGAATGCCTCTGAGACAGCTTCGTTGTCCGTGTCTCGCGCCATCGTACCGTCATACAGCTGACGTAACACCTGAGTGTATCGCTCCAGACAGCCGAATTTTTGCATGATCTTCCACAATCCTTCACGATTAACTGTATCAAAGGCTATAGTCAGGCCCACGAAGGTAGAGAAGAGGTGGGTCCGCATCTCCTGACACTTCTTCTGAAGTTGACGGTCGGCGAAGATCATATCTGTGGTCCCTCGATGACGACGTAAGCCGCATTGGCTTTCCGGCAGAAGGCCCTGTTTCAGATGGTTATTGAGGCCGTTAAGAAGGATGCGGGCGAAGAGCTTCACGGCGATGTTCAGCAGCGAGATGCCGCGGTGATTGTCACAGACGTGGCGATTCCCTTTGCGCTTTTAGAGATGCACGATTGTTGCGTATTTGAAATCTTGCGGGACTTCACCTTGACGCCACTTCTCTTTGAAGATATATATAGGCAGAATGGTATTGCCGACAAAGACAAGGGAGACTGCAATGGCCATTTCTGGCTTATTAGCCGTCGTTAGCCAGCCATACCCAATCCCGAAGTGTGGAACACCCGAGCCTTGAACTCGCGACCTGTTGGTTTAAAAGTCAACGTCTCTACTCACCGGGCCACGAGCCCGTTGCCTTGTCGGTTTTTGATAAGGAATATCTTTCCCAGGTGGCCATGCGCACACTGGACACTGGGCACAAATTTTCACGGGAAAATACTTGCATCGTTGGCGCCTACCCAACAAAGAAACGTCGCGAATTCCTGGAGGCAATTTTTCAACTGGCATATCGATTAAGATGCCGCATACAAAATCGTTAAGGACAGATTCAAACTGAATCAACAAATCAAGAGATTATAACCTTAAACAATCATGGAATCACTTTGTCAGACTCAGTTAAGAAGTTAAGTGTTTTTGCACACCCGCTGTCTGAAGACGAGCAGGGGAACCAGTCTCGAAAATTTACACAATTATATTTGCTGTTTCCCAAAGTACTTCACCTTCCTTATCTTCAAGTTGTCTCAATTCCTGGCGTGTGCGAAATTTCCTATCAGTTTGAATCTACATTGTGCGACAAATACAATACCTGTGAGAATAGGCATACACGCTGCGGTATAAAATGCAGTTTGCTGAAAGTCAAAAATCAAGCTCAAAGAAAAAGAAGAGAAAGAAGATGAAAAGAAAAGGGAAAGAACAGAATAAGAAGAAGAATAAGAAAAAAAACACGGAAGAAGAAGAAGAAGAGGTGAAAGAAGAAGAAGAAGAAAAATAATAATAATAATAAGAAGAAGACAAGGAAGAAAAAGCAGAATAAGAAGAAGAAGAATAGAGAGGAAGAAGAAAAAGAAGAAGAAGAAGAAGAAGAAGAAGAAGAAGAAGAAGCAGAAGAAGAAGAAGAAGAAGAAGAAGACGGAAGATGATGAAAGGCATTATGCTCTTCATAGGAAAAAAAACGGGCATATATGAGACATACGACTGAATCTTTCAGGATGGTTAACACTAAGCTACCCAGAACAAATCTGTGGCAGACTGGCATGATAAATGAAAACGGTCATTAGCTGCATAGAGCAAGATGAGGAGACGGGTCCTGTGAGAGCGGTTTAGCAGCGGTATGGTCACACAATCTACAAAGAGGTTTTTGAACTGATGCCACAGCAAAATACTCACAAACTAGACCTGCATGTAAACGACATTTGATTTAACGGGTTAGGTGGAGAAATAGAATGCGCAACACATTTTTTGCCCTAAATGATCGTCTAAATTCCTCGGTCACTTTTTTTTATTTCAATGACCCTTATTTTGTGCTTACTCTGAACTGAACAGTATATCTGTTAAAGAACGCAGACAACGGCGGCCACATCCGGGTAGTCGGAACCGTTCATGATTTATAAGGTTGTTTCTATCCGCAAACGGGTCCTGCTCTTAACCACGAAGACGTTTTATGTGGTAATGTATACGAATGAAACTTTGCTGCTTTCCAGAAAAGCGTTATTTTCAATAGGTTCTTCGATACAACTTGACAGCACCATTGATTGGAATGAACTTAAGATAAACATTTTTACTTTTATCCTTTATGGGAAAGACTTTTGCGAAATCTAATTAATAGGTAAGAAGGAGAAATAAACGAAATTGAAATACATATTAGGGAATAAAAAACGAACAAGCCATCAGAACGATTTCGTTATTTATGGAAAAAAGGAAAATGTCTAACAGGTCTGAACCATAATATGGGCTTGTTGATCTCAACCTACTTATTCAAACAGCTTTGGGTAGTCTTCCTTTAACCTTGACGACAATCTTTGCACGCAATTCTTAAAACACCCAAAATATCTTCACAATCAGCTAAAGCAATTACCAGTCAATCCTCGAGTGCGAATTTTTAGGAGCAGGCCTTTTATCACTGTATGTTAACCAGCAAAACTTGTCTGAGTTGATCGCCTAAAGCGCTGCAAATCAAATTGGCCTGAACCCTGGTCGGAGTGTGCTATTTCATAACCAGCCCAATATATATATCGGCTTAATGAGCGCGCTGCCGTGTACAGAGCACAAACAGGGCTGCCGTCGTCGGAATAGCGAGAAGGATTTTGTTTGGCACGACACTATTATATATATATGGCACGTTTGCGCGCACACTCAATAAGAGACATTTTCCCTCATAAATTCTAACATCTAAAGTCACTGAAAAATGTCTACCAACGTCCATCGTCTTGAAGGTTTGATACTTCAAATATGCGGACTCCTGAGGCCGTGCGTATTGTTTTTTGTGGTCGCTGGACAAGCATGCAAACGACAAAACGTCAAGGCAACTGGTAATATGGCATTTTTGCTTTGACAATTCGTTTCATATGAAACATTATCTCGGTATATTCGGACTTCCAAACACGAGTGAACATACTTCGAATTTAATCGTTTGCCCTTTCTAAAGACTGTAAAATTATTCATTTAATACGAATCAGATTTAAAACAGCCGCCTAGTTTAAATATATTTTCTTCATAATTACTACTCTCTCTAAGTTTTTTTATACTGACAATATAGCTGACGGGTCCAGTGCATTGGTTTTCTAGCCCAGGTGAGCGCACGTTTTCCACACTCTGAAAGAATACTTGATCATTTGGTTGAAAGCCTTCTCGGTTCCGTGCGTTCAATGCATTACGAAGAATCGTTTGAAAGGACGATTCCTACCTTATTTACAATGAAATTCCCGACGACACCAAGTGTTAACACCTGTGGGATTTACACTAAACCAAGTACAGGAGGTTTTATTATATTCAACTGCTCTCTTATATTTCCGTCGGCAACTGTCACTTTCTCAATAGATGTAAGCAATTTATAATTTTTCTACATGGTTAATTTAATTTGCACCAGTTTATGTCAGTTAACATTTCTTTCAGCCCTTGGTTCAAAAACCAAGTCCCAGCGTGTTGCATTACGCTATAAAACAATACCGTTACAACGTTAGTGACGTCTACGCAGAGGCCTTCATCACATCAAAGCCTGCGTTTCAGAAGACAATTCGGATTCATCTGACAGACCTGCGTTTTCCTGGCTTGAATCATGTCATTTTCGAGAACACACTACGCAACGAATATATATCTATGCCTCGGTGGGCAAGACGGGCAATACGAGAAAGCTGTAAACTCGCAAGTAGGGCTTTTTCCAACTTGGAGCCCTTAGCATGTGCGTTTACTAATGTTGTCTCCAGATGATTAAGCAAGTTAACCATACGAACATCAAAAAAACTTTTTTATAATTTTCCATCCTCTTAATGCTTTTAAATATAATTTATGGGAATAAGTAAATGTGTTTAAATTTTTGCTATCTTCCAAGCTCCGAGTAGAACGTCCTCCCGTTATCTTTATTTCGCCGTTAAGTAGCATATACACGAACACCATCCAAAATATTTCAGCCGATGCGGGGGTAGAGACGGTCTGCACACAGACAGCAAAAACCCAGGTTTGTTAATGACTGTAAGGCCCCTTTAGAGAAGAAAAGTACGTTGCCTAGAATGGATGGAACACTTCTTAGAGACCAGTTTTGTCGATATTTCAGTCCAATAATTTTTACCCCAAAAAATAGAAAAGGTAAATAGCATCATCCAGAGGACAAAAACAATCGAGTTAGTTTTGCTTCTACTTCCTCCGTACAGTCTTCTTCTCTGTCGGCTTACTTGAATTTCTTGTGGTCTTAAAATTACGACTGTGTTTTCGACAAAAATTCCGATCTTTTCATTATAAATACATGCATTCCTATGTCTGTTCGAGTAACAAAAATATTTATGATCTCCCGCAGTTGCTTTTACTTCTACCGCGAATATTTATAGGTATTCGTTAGAATGCCGACTGCATATTATAAATACTGCAGCCCCTTGCGCATGAACCACCCGCATCTTCATTTGTCTCTGCTGATGGGATCGAGCAGAAATCCGAAACGTCAGACTAATCAAGCTATTGCCCCAGCGATCGTCTCTCCCTTTTCAGGACAGCTTCCTGGTACTCGTCTCTTCGCTTATATTGTAATACAAACGTTGCAAAGACAGATCAATATGTGCGTGAGAGAGTTGAAGCAAGATCTCTAGAATACAGTTTAACTACTGCGGGCAGTCTGCGCGGTGTCCTCTTTTACGGTCTCAGATTAATTTCTCGTTTCAAACAATATAACGACCAAAACTCAGTCATAAACTGAGGCAAAGTTTTCACGAGTACTTTTTGGCATTAATCCTCTATTCTACGGTTTATAGAATTGCATTTGTTGCTATGTAGTGTTTTAGTTAGGACAACAACTGTCTGAATACTTTTTGGTGACAGGATAACTGGATAAACTCTCAACAAACTTTAACCTATGCGCGAAAGTGGTAAAGCAAAATCTAAAAGTTAACAGTGCGTTTCGGCGAGGCTTACCGTTTGCGTCCATCAGAATCGCATCGACGTTCGCGCTGTAGCCCCTTGTTTGCGAGAGCATTAGCCCAACAATGGAGACTGGGCGAAACAAGGAATAAGATAAGAACATGCTCTCCACACTTCTAATAAGGCAACCGACGGCGGACGCTTTAAATTATTGTCGCTGAAACCAAATAATTAGCTCTGGTTCATACTTTATCAAATTGCGCTAAATACTCCCCCGTTAGCATCACCTGAGTGTCGTTGCACTGATTCATTTCAATACTCTAGACGAGAGAGGAACGCCCGACTGAATTCACGGCTTGGTAGAAGAGGCTACTCTGGTCCTATCATCGATCGGAGCAACAATAAGAAATTGTTCCATTTAATCAATAACACTAGCCTCGTTCGTTTGTGAGAATTTGCCCAGAACTAAGCGCATGCGTACACACTCTCACGCATGCGCATATGAGCGTGTGTTAAGTGCCTTGGCCTCAGGAGTCAGAGACTGGTTGGTCGGATGTGTTTATGTAGCCCCACCTGAAGTAAACGAACCCCAGTCACATCTAATACGGGACCGGTGATAATATGGGTTTTTACAGTTTGGGCCTGAGAACGCACAAACGACGAAATCAAGTAGTATAAATCGAATAAAAAGCTACAAGGAATGCACGTTTGTATTTTGAATGATTGAGAAATGGTTTTGCTAACCCTTAACTATGACCCCTAATCCTAACCACTAACCCTATCTCCTAACCATAATCCCTAACCCTTAACCCCGACCAAGCAATACTGTGCCCATCAGATGGGGTTACCAAACCATATATTACCGCCTTCTCAAGCATACAGTAGATTACAAGTCAGGGAATGAATTAACGTCCAAGCAAACTAGATTACAACCGTAATTTGCTTGCAGCACGCTGCTACCGCATCTGCGCTGATCATTTCACACCCAGTTTGCTCTTAATAAGTGTTATCGTGGACGTCATTTCTTAGGGAGCTATTCAGAATCTATAACGCACAGTCTTTCACCTATCCGAACTTGAAATTGCGTTCTCCTACGCTGGAAACTACATCAGACAATTCCAGTAGTCGCGCAGTGGTTAATGCATCCGCGTGGACCCAAGACTGCCATTCATTTTCTAGACGTAAGTCTAGACAAGGACGTTAGTGTTATGCTTCTGCATGACCACCCTTTCGCATAAAAAAAGCTGCAACGCAGGAATCCACTACATTTGCGTCGTTGAGCAGAACGGCAACGACAATGTGTTCAAGAGCACTCTAAACTATTCCTACCGCCTCGTCACATGCAGTGCTCAATCCAATAAAGTCCCGTCAAAAACTGTCCGATTTGCGAACCTCCTGATGTGGCCTTTAAACCTCATCGGTGTGGTCTGCTGTGCTCATTACTGATCAAATATAAATAAACAGACAACAATATAGGGGTATGGACGTCAAATAGAAGAGTTTGGAATGATCATCTCTGGCAGACATGTGGTCCTTGGCCAGCCCATGACAATCTCAGTTAGAGCGAAGTATTTGTGCCAACTCACATTACCCAATGGACATGACAGTCTAGAAAGTGAGATTCGAACTCAGGATCTGTTGACTTTGATCAGTCTTATCGGGAGATGCGGTCTATCCATTTGGTCTTGTCAATAGCGAAACAAATAAGCGCGAAAGATACACCCCTGGTACTGTCATATTCGTCAGCAATGATCCTCATTTAAACGAAGATTTAGAGTTATAAGTTGACATTTTGCTTCGAAGATGAAAATGGTACGTATATATTCGCTTACAAAATCACCAATCGACACTCTTGGCCATTGCATTCGAAGAAATATTTGCGAGTGGTCAGACTTTCCAGACAACCGCAGGTTGTCCATTCAATCCTATTTTTCATAGCATGATTTGTGGCCCAAATTTCATTCGTCCCTCAAGGTACAACTACGGCCTGCGATTGTTAACGTTACCTCACTTCCTGCTTGTAAATTAGCTCAATAAGGGCATATATTCACTCGTCATTTTTTTCTTGAACATCGTCAAAGACGAATATAGCCTCTACTACGGACTTTCTCAAATGTCACAAATATCGCCCAGCTACGGCGTTACAGTGGACGTATTCTCCGTTGAATTGGTTGCAAGTTGTGCCCCAGGTATACAGAACCCAGACGAGGCTATTACCGTCAACTGTGACTTTCATCCTATTTAGCTTAATAGTTGTGAGGTTTTCAGGAACTTTCTGCAGAAATGTGTGAAGCAGACGTATGTCCATCAACAACGACAATAGAAGACGAAGGAGGACCAGAGCGGACAGAGAATGTGGCTGAAAGAGCCGTGCTCTTGTACGATTGGATGTCAACCAGTGTGTCGTATCCAGTCAGAATTCAAGGTGAGATGCGGTCACCTGACGTTTAACCATTAACAGCACGGAGCCATAATCCATCCAGTATGCAGTGAGGGTACGTCAAAGCGCATCTTCCTAACATCTTAAGCAATAGGTGGACAATAATCACCAGGGTCCCGGCCTGCAATGGAAGAGGAAAAGACTAACGAATGGCGCCCTCCCTGTCTGGCGTTTTTACGCGAGGCTGTGTCTCAGTCCGCGCCCGCGGATCTACATCAGGCTGATATGGTTGCACGTAGACAAGTACCATGTAAGGGCAAGTTACTGTCGTTATATCTAGTTGATTGTTTGTGTAGGACGTTTGTGAGCGCCGAGGGTTAGCTTTCATCTGGACCGAACGTGTTCATGTGGAATTAAGGTGCCAAAGTCTTATGATGTTATCGAACCCGAAAATGGCAAAGACAAAACGGAAACAAGCAACTAGGACTCACGTTTACAGCCGTAGTACCGATGACGGAAAACGATGGCGTTGAATATTATTTAGAAAGAGGGTGAAAGCGTTTGACCTTCATCTGTAAACGGCTATTCTATGGCATTTTAAGGCAGACAACAGATGAGAAAACGCTGCCTATCTGCTGAGGTGTTGACAGCGAGGTCGTATGCTAGAAAGACACTTGCTTCTGCGATGAGCACTTGTAGGAGTCGGCATTCTAAACGCTCCGGACTTCAAGAACGGACGACAGTCTATAATCTGGATAAATGTTAAACCCGGTGAGTGCAATGTGTCAGTGAAGAAAGGAACGAATCAGTAATATACTGTCGACCATGAGTTCACCCGACAGAGCTTCTGTTAATAGCTTAAATAAGATCTGGTCGTTAGTAAAATTCAACTTGTTGAACGACGTATGGCCTCACGGCCTGCGTCTTCTGATCCATTTTATTCCCGTAACTACTTTCAGCATCGCTGAAACCGAAAACATACTCGTATCAACGTTAAGCTCAGCAGGAGCTTGACTTTGTGCACAAACAGTATGCAAATCAAGTAACCATAAATTACAATCACGAAGCACATCTTAAACAAGTTGCTTAGAAACCGGAACGAAGATGTGACTCCTAGATTCCTTATAGAAGGGGAGAGAGGCCCCATCAAAGAACTATTCATTATATCTATACGTGACTCTTAAGCATTACAGATGTTAAGCATTGAATACGAATAAAAACCAGCAGTGCAATATCGACTTTCAGAGAATCTCATTCTCAAATGTTTACTAAGTTTTTATTGGGAAGTGGGTTGTGAGAGCAGACAGTGAGCAGGTAGCGGATAGTGAATGGATTCGGCAGGGTGTTTTGTAATTTCTCCAGTTCGTGCCTTTGGAAAATTCTTTCAATTAATAGTTTCCCAGCAAGTCCGTCCATGGACAGCCTGCTTCAACGGATGTATGGTTAATCCATCTTCGAAATCCATTCTTCGAAACAGTTTATTTCTTACATTAAAATCGGACCCTATACTCCTCAATAACACTCGGAGTGTAGCCGCCCACATTGAAAAGGCATGGTGTTGCTCGATGTCATGTCGTTCCACAAAAGCCTACGTATTCAGAGAGTGGACATTCCATCTCAATTTCTCCCTAAAGGTGCTAAGTCACACACCAAGATTTAAACTGTCGCCTGATTGGTAGAAAAAACCTCACCTATCGTGCTACGGAAATTACTCGCCCAATTCTGCCATGGGGCCCTCTTTGGGGCCCCGCCATCAGCCATACATCAGTACGTAACATAGGCAGAAAACATTACCGACGAAGACAAGAGAAACTAAGATGGTCATTACTGGCTTATTAGCTGTCGTCAGCCAGCCATACCCAACCCCCCCCACCGAAGTATGGAACACATGATGCTCGATCCCGCGACCTGATGGTTCGAAGTCAAATGCCGCTAATCAGAGAGTCTCGAGCCCGTTGACTCGTGTTCTACAGCGGTCGGGCATGGCTGGATGACGAGGGTTAATAAGGCCATCTCAGTCTCCCTTGTCTTTGTCCGCAATGCTATTAATTCGACGGATTGTTTACCGGACTGTCATACTAGTTTTCTAGGAGGAGTAAAGGTATCAGATGTAAAAAGGGTTCACGTAGGTCATGAATTTGAAATTGGCAAGAAAACCTCTCTGTCAGACAGTCCAAAAACTAGCTTACTCATTTGCCTGAAGAGAGATCTGCAATTTTTCTTGTTCGCACTTTTCATGGGCGCCCTTCTAGCTACCCACAGTCTGTCTGAATGGCCGTTTGAACTGCTGCCAGTCAAACCTACATGAGCCTTGTCGGCATCTGCTATTTCCCTAGCCAGACCTATTACCGAGGCACATAAACAATGCTGACGCTGACAGAATATGCGACAGACCCACTGAATGATATTTTACAGTGTTACACACGCCCCAGGTTTACTCCGCGTTTTCCGAATACAAATTGCGGAATTCTAGCTGATAAATCTTTCTTAAGGTTGGATGCTATGAAGGTAAAGCACAACGCATATTCAGGGCAGTTTAGTTTTCTGTCCTGCCTGCAACATGCACATATCACAAAAAAAAAGTATTTCATCCTTGCATTTTCAACTATAACTGTTGTATATTCTTCAAAAGTCAAAGGGTCTAAAATTTCATGTATTTTCTCCATCGCGTACCAAATTCTAAAGAATTAACGCACATTGACCCAACCGTGAAAAACTCGGCGCCTTGGTGGGATTCAATCGCAGGACAGCAAGGGGAGGCATTAGTACAGCGAACGCTCTAATCGTCTGAGCTACGAGGCCCACCGGAAGACGTGAGCGTAATCGCATATGGATCAAATTGTCTACCAAATCCACGGCAACGTCCAGAATCCACCAAATCTGCCACAGTAAGCTGACTTCCCAAGCAGGATTCTCAAAGTAATGCAGCTAGAATCCAACAGATTATCACCAGGCTCACGCAATTCAGAGCTGTTTTGGCAGATTCCAAATAAAAGAATTTGATCCAACCATGAAAATGTCTGCCTCGGTGGGATCCGAACTTTCGACAGCAAAAAGGGGCTTTAGTACAGTCAACTCTCGTCCTCTGGTGGGACATCGTAGCTCAGGTGGTTAGAGCGTTGGTTGTACTTAAAGCTCCCCTTTGCTGTCGTGGATTTGAACCCCACCGGAACGCCGACTTTGTCAGCGTTGGGTCAATATGAACCATTCAATATCTGCCAAAACACATCTATAGTTTATGAGCCTGGTAGCCATCTGGTGGATTCTAGATGCATTACTTAGGAAATCCTGCTTTGGTAGTCAGCAAACTGTATCAGATTTGGTGGATTCCGGTCGTCGAGTTGGTTGAGGAATCTAACCGTTGTTCCTTATAGCCCTTGAGGATTTCCATATATTTAAACCTTGGGGAAAAATAGAGTTTACTTGGACGTCAGCAGGACAAAAACACATTCTGCAAACTGGGCCACATTTGCGTTTAAGAGAATTGAACAACTAATTTAAATATCATCAATTACGCATAATATTTAACAATATATTTTTAATGCTGTATGCTACGTATTTAGTTGCAACACGAATCGCGGACATTCTTCAAGCTGTAGTCTAGAAACATAGCAATGCGCGACCGATTTAGACAGTTTCGTTGGTTCAGTAGATATTGCAGCAAAAATACACACTCAGCGTTTTAACGGATGGGACAGTTGTTCATATACACACGCACAAGGGAAACGACCATTATTTGCAAACCACAGAGCTATCGCTCTTCTCAATATCGCAGCGAAATCTTCGTCTTCTTGACGCGTAATCGCCCATGCATTGATCTGTAGCAGATAAAGCCTCAAAAAACGGTGCAAGTTTTAATAATCTTGAACATTGCAGACCTAGAATGTATAGCCCCTTAAACAATAGGAAAATGCCCAGTAATGACAAGCAACTCCTACACCACTTTTGTAAACAGGGTGAAATACGTCGTCATGGTCAATCTTCATGAACTTTGCAAGATCAAGCCATGATTTTGGTGTCCTGATTAATTCGCTTAAACGAAATAAATGACTTCTGAGCGGAATGGTGACGCAACAGAATAGTCGCTGGATTCGTAGACAAGATTTAAATGGATTGGTTAGCGTTGCGTAATCACGCTCGCCTTGCAGAGCTATGTGTTATGCGATATGCTAATGGTGCCTGAATAAAAGAGCAGCCTATCACTTATATCAATTGCCGAACTAACCGATAATTGATAGTCCTTCTGCAAATGTAAACATAGTCACCGTATATGAAACCAGCACTGATAATCTGTTCTTTGTGGATGGCTGTACACTCAACAACAAATAGATGATCATTATTTGTGCATCTGCAAAATTGAATGGAATGTTGCCGTGAAAAAATCCAACTCGTTCATCCCAAACGTCCTCCGCCACAAGCACCAACAATTCCTACACCACGTGCCTTGCTACAACTGGCTAATTGGCTACAGGTATTCTATGTATTTATTGCCGACGCGTGATTATATTTGTTCTCCTGGATATCCATCGCATGTTGACCGACAAATCAGTGCCATTAGCTCAAACAGACATCCGTTGAAACCACCCTGCTTGGCCATACTATGTAAAAACGGGCAGTTATTGTAAGGGTCTGCGAGTTCACATGCGTCGTCAAAAATGCGTGTTGAAGAACATATTTTTTCGCGCTCATTTGGTATTTCTAGAAATCACCCTTTTTCCTATTGAATTAATGGTATGAATCTTTTTCTGCCGTATAAAATTCTACAAATAGCGCAGTTTGCATAAGACTGCTAAGAAGGATATTGAGACAATGACCAAACGAAATTTGTAAATTGCTTCCAAGGTTGCGAAGCATACGATAGAAACAGTTCAGTCTATCCAGATATTTGTTCACCGCAAAGGAAGGGCGAAATATGACTTTTCGCGTTTACTCTTTCGGAAAAATACTGTAGTTTAAAAGCAAACTCTTAAAAACAGTTTAGAAACCATAAGCTCCAATATCAAATTTCCAAATACCAATTAACACGACATTAAGCGCTAAGGGTTATAATTTCGTTTTCTTTATCCTATCGCTTCATCAGGCTCTTTCTAGGGGGGTGAACGCGAACCTACTTTAACGTTTCTTTTTCCGGAATTGCAAACATCAATTTTGACAGAGACTGCATTTATTTAAAGCACACATAAGTCTATTTGGCATCTTTATATTTAAAAAAAGATTCTTACGTAGTGTTTAAGTAGCAAACGGTATCAGGCGTTACCAGCTTTCAAGTAGGTCATGAATTTTAAATTTTCGATCAAACCTCATGGAAACTGTCAAAAACAGTCCAAAAGCCAGCTGCTAAAATTACCTGTCGACCGAACTGGAATGGTTTTTGTCAGCCGTCTTCTCGCGTGCCCTTCTAGCTACTTCAGTCTGTCTGGATAACCGTGTGAACTGCTGGCACAGTGCGTGCATTAGTCGGAACCGCTGTGAAATGGCGGGGACTCATTCTTATCACGAACACCACCCCCGCCACTCCTATCCTCCCTTCTTAGTTTAACTAAAAAACAATTCATTTGACGCCGCATTCTCACAGTCTCTGATGATGGCCTCCTGTAGGAGGCCGAAACGTCAGACTAATACATGTACTCTAATGATCTCGCGTTAATCTTCTTTGAAGAAAACAATGTGGACATGGACAGAATATGTGACAGGTCCACTGAATAATATCGCTTTTATACTGAAACAGGACATAAGGTTAGTCATCGAGTTCGAAAGACCAAATAACTTGATGAAATGCATGAACTGAAAACAAGCATGTACAGCAGAATTTATTGGGGCCAACACATTTCGTGACGGCTTTTCAACTGCAACCCGTCTCTGCATAGCATAGGTAACGAATGAACGCGCACAGCAGTATGAATTTGTACAGAATGGCAGTGCATAGGAGCAAGGTCAAAGTTCAAATTAATCAATAATCAGCTAAGACGTCCACCTAAGCATCAAAAAGGAAAAAAGGAAGACGAAATGTTAACAGCAAATCACAGTCAGAGGAAAATAGAGGCGTGAGATAACCAGGGCAATTGCAGATTGATCACGTGATCTAACTGCTTGCACAGGTCTGGTTTCTCCCTCCGTATGTAGGCTGCTTCCAAATAACGCAAGGTTCGAGTTGTACGTGCTCGGACAAGTACTCGAAAGGATGCTTAAGGGTCGACAACATGACCGCTATCTAACAGGTGTTTCGATATAGACGAAGGGGGGTTCTATTTTCCTGTTTGAAAAGCCAATTAGGCAAATGCTCAGCGGCCCTGATGGCAATTGCCTTTGCGTTCTCCCAATGTACTTGCATCAGCAAGTGCATGTGAATTCATACACACAAATAGGGTTGGCGTGCATTGGCAAGGCATCCTTTGCCCGGTTAATTGGAAGGCTTTTTGTGTAACTGATGAGGATAAGCTCTGCTGCGTTGTACGTTCTTTCTATAGTGCAACGCAAGCGTCACTTGATTGTGTTTGAGACGTTGTCACCCTTAAAAGGTAGACATATTAAAACGGGCTTCTTCGGAACGGACTGTTCTGTCAACTTTGGCCGTAAATGGTTGCTGTACTTCTGAATGAAGCGTGCAGGATAACCACGATTAAGAAAGGCTTCTTTAATACGGGCAGTTTCTGTATCTATGGTCTCCCTGGAGCAAATATTTCTCGCTGTTTGAAAAAGAGTATGTACTAGATTACGCTTCCATTGTATTGGCGCAATGCTTTTAAAATGTAGGTATTGCCCTTTTCACGTAGTCTTGTGAAAGACGGAGCGTCTTATTGAACCATCATCCTCTCTCAACATGAGGACGTCCAGGAAGGGTAACTTGTTAAACTGCTCCAGTTCAATCGTAAATTTTATTTTAGGATGCAGATTATTCATCAGGCAAAGTAGGTCGGAGGCGTTTTCCTTGTTATCAACAATCGTGAATATATCATAGACGTATCTCCTTATAATGTTGTCATGTTTAATTCTGAGGGCACCTTATCTTCTAGGTAACCCATAAAAACATCGGCGAGGGTTTGTCCAAGTGGACTACCCATTGCGACTCCGTCAATTTGTCTGTAAAGTTCCCCATTAAACAGAAATTGAACATCTTTGGTGCAAAGTACCAACAGATCTCGTAGTAGTTCGGGGGAGAGTCGGGTTTTGGACGCATGGGCGCATATAACATCTATTGTTTCAACTAAAGGTACATTGGTAAATAAGGATTCCACGTCTAATTAGATCATACACTTGTCGGCGATCTTCTGGTCCTTATTTCTTCAATGAAATGAAGACTGTCTTTTATGGTGTGGGTGGAAAACAATTGACGAATTGGTTCTAGCTCCTTGACAAGACATTTTGCTTTTCGGTGTGTAGGTGAATTAGACATAGAAAGAATTGGTCTTAAAGGTGTGTCCTTTTATATGCGTTTTTGGTAGACCGTATAGTCTGGGGATATGTGTACCTCTCGGTTTTAGGATAAGTGCGGTTTTAACATCAATCAGGTTTTTGTCCAACAACTTTTGAACCTTTTTCCAGACTGAGTCTTCCAATGTCTTGGTTTCATCTTTCCCAGACGCCTCTAGGCGAATTTTGCTCTGATCATCTAAGATACACTTCATTTTTTTCACATAGTCCTTCCGGTTAAGAATAACAACTCCATGGCCTTTGTCAGGCTTAGAAATTATTATTTGTTCATGACGTTTCAATGCGGATAAGACAGCTATGTGTTCATTGGTTAATGGAGTCCGTTGTGTTTCAGGAGTTTTACGGTACTGGTGAGCAGTGTCCACAAATTTTGCTTTCAACCAACCGACATCGTCAGTGGATCTGGGTACCAAGTCAGACAGTTGAGAATTCAAGTCTTCAAACTGAGCCTCAATTTCAACTGGGTTTAATCTCCTGTTTGGAATGCAAAAGTCAAGTCCTAGTGATAAAGCCTCTGATTATAGCTTATTAAGTTTGATGTCAGACAGATTAAGGATAGTTTCATCTGTACTCAGAGCGAAATAGTCGTCCGTAGACTTTTTGCACAACGACTTCCTTAGTTTAAAACGGTATGAATCTCTTGTCTTCCTCTGTATGATGCACGCATGTTTCATGAACATTAACCAGCAGAAGAAACTTGTCGAAAATATGTTTTATTTGGTCCAAACGAGATTTGCTTATGTCGAAAGCCTCAACCGAGTCCTCAATTTTTTGATTGTGCAAGACGGTCCAGATTTTTCATGGTAGGACGTAATTTTCCCCGACGAATGATCTTGTAGAACTCCACTGGGTACTCCTTGCTGCTTATGCAATTCTGAAGAAGTTCAATCCGTGTGTTTTCGTTCGTTTTTCTACATCGCAATTGTAGAAGTCTGTCCAAAGACTTAATAATATCCGAGGGGAGGTGCTGTTTGAGAAATTGGAAGCATTTTTCCCCGGTATGAATTGAAAACAAGCATGTACAGCAGAATTATTTGGGGCCAACAAATTTCGTGACGGCTTTCCAACTGCAACCCGTCTCTGCATAACATGGGTAACGAATGAACGCGCACAGCAGTATGCATTTGTACAGAATGGCAGTGCAAAGGAACAAGGTCCAAGTTCAAATAAATCAATAATCAGCTAAGACGTCCACCTAAGCATCAAAAAGGAAAAAAGGAAGACGAAATGTTAACAGCAAATCACAGTCAGAGGACAAATGAGGCGTGAGATAACCAGGGCAATTGCAGATTGATCACGTGATCTAACTGCTTGCACAGGTCTGGTTTCTCCCTCCGTATGTAGGCCGCTTCAAAATAACGCAAGGTTCGAGTTGTACGGCCGCTGAGCATTTGCCTAATCGGCTTTTCAAACAGGAAAATAGAACCCCTCCTTCGTCTATATCGAAACACCTGTTAGATAGCGGTCATGTTGTCGACCCTTAAGCATCCTTTCGAGTACTTGTCCGAGCACGTACAACTCGAACCTTGCGTTATTTGGAAGCAGCCTACATACGGAGGGAGAAACCAGACCTGTGCAAGCAGTTAGATCACGTGATCAATCTGCAATTGCCCTGGTTATCTCACGCCTCATTTGTCCTCTGACTGTGATTTGCTGTTAACATTTCGTCTTCCTTTTTTCCTTTTTGATGCTTAGGTGGACGTCTTAGCTGATTATTGATTAATTTGAACTTTGACCTTGCTCCTATGCACTGCCATTCTGTACAAATTCATACTGCTGTGCGCGTTCATTCGTTACCTATGCTATGCAGAGACGGGTTGCAGTTGAAAAGCCGTCACGAAATGTGTTGGCCCTAATAAATTCTGCTGTACATGCTTGTTTTCAGTTCATGCATTTCATCAAGTTATTTGGTCTTTCGAACTCGATGACTAACCTTATGCTGGTTTTCAATTCATACCGGGGAAAAAAATGCTTCGAAATGCATGAAGTCAACAAAATAGTGTTCTTTACATTCCGAGGTTTCGATCAAGGTTTTATTTATACGTAACTGCATTATCGCATTTCAAGGCGAAACTCATTGATTGTCTAGGACAAAACAACGGCAGCTGTCTTGAAACTGGGCAAGGTTTTAATCGGCTGGAAATCTGTCCACTTTTGACTATGTACTGGGGTGTAAAGCGGCTTTTTTAAAAGAACTCACGATGTATATTTTACTGAAACGTTTTCGACCACCAATTGATCTAGTATGTTTGATCTTAAGAGCACTTTTTAGAAATAATATATTATGCTGGAGTGCCCCATTGTATTTCAATCGATGGCAGTGAGTTCAAGGTTTCTCTTAGTTGCTTCTCGCGAGTCAGTTTTAAAAATGTTTCTTTGTTTTCGCGTCTTTGTAACGCGTCATTCAATCACCCTGGTCTGATTCCTTCGAACAAGGAATACACTTGCAACAGATTTATACTCACGCTGATGTCTCCGTTATACTTAGACTTACCTTGCGAGGCAGGAAAAGTGTTAAGGTGAAAGATATGATGATCCAAACTTTTACAGAACTAGTCTCCATAGCATATAACTGCGTGAATATTTAACCATGCCTGCGCCGACACGATGGAAAATAGCTGAAATCACCAACCTGGCAGGCATGGCTTTCGCCAGATGGAATGCTTTGGTAAACATACATTTACAAACGCTCTTTATGAACAGTCGTGGATGCCAGTAGTGTTGATAATTGAAAACAGTGTTGAAGATTTAAAGTATATTAGTATTAAGAGCGCGGCATTAATTTGCTAAATTAATCAGTTAGGTTTGAATGTTGCGTCTACCAATGAGTCACGTTGGAGAAAAGCACGTAAATAAGAAAGCTAACATGTGATCATCCACTAAAAAAAAGTATTTTTAATCGGCACGATTACTTTACGTTACATAAAGGTGCTTGTACAAACTTCATCATTTACTAGTATACAATGAAGGCTTCATAAAAATCAGATGTGCAGACTCGCCTAATCAGCCCCTTAAAACGAAATCATATATTTAAATTTCTGCAAATAACTTATGCAAATCACTACATGCAAAAGAGTTATTCACGGACTCTTTCAGATTCAGCAATACTTTATGGTTTATTGAATACATATGCCTATTTTATACACTATTCCGCCACTTGGAAGAAAGACTTAGACGAAATTTAATGTCAACAATGAAACTATAAAGGATGGAAAATAATCTTCCCATGCTATTTAAACATAGATTATATAAAAAACTCGAATGAGGCGCATAGAGTGTTTTGCGATATTTGGCAAAGTTTTCAAGTCGTTGGTTATTTATTCAACGGCGTTTAACTGAGGCAATATCAACGTTAAAAACTTCGCATGCAAGTTGCGCAAGAAGCCAATCGCAGTGAACTCAGAAATGCTCACTGTAAACGTCCTCCTTCCTTGAACTATATTAGAGGTAATTTCATGGATAACTGCTTATTCAGTGGGCGAGAAAAATATAAAAAAAACAAGGTTAACAGAATTTTCTCGGTTAAAATGGCGATACAGATACCAAAGGCATGGTACCCGAATGCTACCCCATTTTGGGTGCTTTGGCATGACAGCCAAAGAAGTTGTAAAGCAAGGAAAACAGTAACCTAGCTATGACAATCAACCTTTGAAGACTGGGGCCTGACAGCGTCCTATCCACCTCCTGAAGTTCTTTGGTTGCCAGTGAAACTGTAAACAGCTTGCGAACATGCAAGCGTTTCCCTGTTAGCAGGCTATTGTGTTATGGACGAAACACTGTCACAGTCTGGCAGTAGCTACTTGAACAACAAATTGGGCAACCAAAGCTGGAAGTTGATTCTTGAGCACACCACTTGTAGATTGTGGGGGTCTGATGATTTGGTGTCCAGTTACAAAATTCCGGTTTGGACATACGTGGCTGGCGACTTCAACAAACCAGAAATGACCATTCAAGCTTCCTCTGTCTTTGTCGGTTACGTCATTCTACATATTTGAATACTTATGAGCATTTAACATTCAGAGAGGGCGAGCTCATGCACTAAATACTTTTTGTACTTATGCTTCGGAAGCTCCTTCGTCTGCATCATCTAAGGAGTGTGCCTGTCGCTCATGCTGCTCTAGATTTGTTCATACCTTGGACATCCATTTAATATGGCGTTGATCGATGCACTAACTCACACTCGTCCGGTTGCCCCCGACGAGCTTCCATCTCCCGGATGCTGACCGCTGGTGGAGTCACGTGACCTTCGTTTACTTTGCATTGGACATAGGCAAGTCATCGTGCCTGCTACTCTCCCTCCTATTGGTCAACGGATTTAAAGGTCGTTGCGGTTCGTGCGAGTCGTTGTCAGCTTCGCGGGCGCATCGCTAAACAGGGATTGATGTTCGCCACGCGATCTCTGGCCGCGAATATAACGCGGTTACTCGCTATGACTGATGGCCGATATATTCGTGTATACATTTCTCAGTATGAGCCTACAGACTTTGAATAAACTGATCTACTCCAACTTCGTAGATAATTTCTGAGGAAATTAAAATGTGACTATTTCTAAATAGGAGTATCTGTCAAAAAAACACGGGGAATGCTGGAGGACCCACCGACGAGCTGTGCCTGGCAGCAGTAAAACATCGGCGAAACACGCTTGTATGGGCTTTTAGCCAGTACGTGTGCTATTAGTAGGGTTTCGCCTTACCCTAAAGTGCCCACCGTTATCATGGCGCGTTAAAAGCTGTGGCTTAAAATGTTGTAAGTCTGGGAGATAACTCAGGCCACACAGTCAACCCAGTAGGTGCTTGGGAGGAGTTGTGAACTAAAAGACTAATAGTCAGGCTGCGATCAGTCTTTCTTAACTTAGGGCACTGCCACCTAGCGGGTTTCAAGCCACCTCCCCATTTGCAGTTATGTTAAATCGTGGTCAGTGTACCTTCTTGACCGGGGGATGTGATGATACGTCCAGGTGCGAGTTTCAGCCCTGTCAGCCGCATACGTCCTCTCCCTCCGGTCTGCTTAAGTTTGTAATGACACCCGGATCAGGTGTGGAGGAAGAGAAAGTGCGGTAGCTCCTCTACAAGTGCACTATCACTTCAAACTTACTTCCGCACAAGTCACCATCCCTGCCTTCACCGTGATATGAAGCACACAGTGGATGTCGTCGACATTGATGGTCGAATTGGCCTAGAGTGATCCTGGGATGCGCATTATTACAGGTAAGTGGAAGTGTTGTAATAAATTCGCAGGTGACCGCTACGGCGTATTTGGGATCCGAAGGTGCGGTCATTTTGCTCGCCTGTCCAGCATCATTAAAAAAAATATATTTCTTCTGGCAGACAACTACGCAGATTTTATCGAGCAACATGCGCATATTTTTGAGCGAAATAAACGTTGGGATATATTCCTGAAATTGCCAATGGTAAAACCTATCTTAGACTTCAGTTGAGCATCTGAGAGTAATTTAAAAAGAGAGCAGATTAAGTTACTCTCCCGAGTTTTGCAAAAGAAAGCTTTCATCAATTGAAAATCGATTTTATATCCGGTGCTAACCGTGGGAATCATCTTGCTAACATAAAGCTTATTTTAAGTAAACCGGATGTCTGCTGGCAACCGCGTCAGACGTTTCGCTTATAGAATCGAAGGTGAGAGTGCTTGGGTGGTGTCGAATGAGCTCCGACGTGACACTTGGCATCCTTCCTCCTCCCTGTTGTCACGTTCTCGGCCAACTGCTTTCACAGTTGTCTTCCAGTTTCTCCCATATAGTTGCTTTACCCACAACTGCAGCAGACCCGGCAAATGACTCTAGATGTTTTCTGCCGTGTCCAAGGTGATTCTTTTTCTCACCGCATGGGTCTCGTAGGAGGAATTCGATGTTCTCGACTGCCAGGTTCTGCGTAATAGAAGTAGAAAAAGGGACGTGAAACCAAAGAATACATGCCATCGCTTTACAGGAGGCCTACCCCTCTAGGTTTACCGAGAATTGCGTTGACGAACCGATCACAGTGTCTGAATCTGCGGGCAAAAAAATTAAACGCCGAAACGCCCGTTTTGCCAGTCCGTAAGTTGGAGTGCCTTTGTGTGAGACGACAAGCCAGAGGGGGACGCTCTTTTGCGCACCTTGAGAAGGACGTAAAAAAGGGTCAGGGCTCTCGCCATTTGTCGGTCAACCGGTGATATTGCACCCACATTTTTGGATTCCAACATTGATTTCTCGTGCCACTGGTTTTATGGGGTTGGTTGCTTAAAGGCCATTGGACTGACGATTCTCCAGGTAACGTTTAATCCTCTGGAGGTAGTCTGTCCTGTCCAAGACAACTGTGGAACGCCCATAGTCCACAGGCACTATGTTGATGTCTTTGTCCGCCTTGAGTCCACTTAGTGCAGCACCTTCGAACTCGGAGAGCACTACGCGCGGCCTGCGAGCCAGAAGAAGGGAGGAAACATGGCATCCAAAATGAAAACCCGTAATCAAGATATTTCTTACTACGTAAAGGCCGTTCTCCCATTAGTTTTCTACTTAAATATGGCTTAATCATGGACGTTCGCCGCTGCAGTTGAAATTCCTTTATCCTTTTCCTAATGATGTTCATAGAAAACATCGGCAGATGTTCCCGCTGAATGGTCTCAATGAGAATGTTATGAAACTTTGTTAATGAACGACGAATAAAATCGTCGTCTTGCTTACTTGTGGACCGTTTCGGTCCCTCTATCTTATTTCTAGGAACAGTTTTATCATCAATAATGCGCCACAGAGTGCCCTTGCTAATATTGAAAATTCTAGCTAACGACTCATGCGGGATTCCCTCAGCCGCCAATTTTCGATTGCGCTGGTAGTCAACTTCAGATAATTATTGTTTAGACATAGTTATCGTTTGGCGGTATACTGAAACAAAAAACTTTACGAATTTGTAAAATACAATTTTTAAATAAAGAATCGCACGTTTTTTTCTCAGCACAATAACAAATAATTTATCTGCATTTCCCTGATTTTTTTGATATTAAAAATGTAATTTTTTTCTGTTTTTGAAAGTTTTTTTTAAAAAAAATTCGTCCTTTTATTGATCTTCTTAAACAGTTTAATAAGGTAATACAAAGAATTTCCATTTCAAAGCTTTAATAGCGAAGGAAACTGCTTGAATATCAGGAATCCTCCGATTTCGCCTTGATCCACCAGTTTTCTATTTAATATACAGATCCGTATCAAACTTTCCTTCATAAAACGGTCTTTGTGTCCTTATTTCAACTAAATAAACACAAATAACGACACCGAAAATACGGTACGTTTTCGACTATAATTATGACCTCGGCATTTCATTAGTTAGCAAAGATACTGTAAACATATTTCGAAGAAGAAGGAGTCCATTGGGAAATTGAACATAATTTATTTCGTAAATTTTCATGTCTGGTTCCCCAGCTCGACTTCAGACGTGTAGTAAGCGTGAAGAAACAGTCAAACTTTAAAAACTCCCAAAAGATCTATATTGCTTTAGGCAATCAGCTTGTTCACCCTAAGGAAAGGGTTGACTAATTGAATAAAAAGAAGTTGTCTATAAGAATTCATGGGCACTTGTAATGCAGTGTATTGTGGTCAAACCGGAAAATACACCTCTACACGCCTACATGAACACCAATTTACAGTGAAGAGGCGCGACCACTTATTTCAAGTCGCCATGCATACCTTTGAAACAAGGCACACATTTGCTTGTTATAAAACACGCATTGTCTGTTCCTGACAACATACGAAAGGTTGAGAATACCTAGAGATCATTCACTCTGATGATACATGCATCAATCGTCAAATTGATCTTGACTCCATGTACAAAAATTTCAAGGAAAAATGGAAAAGGTAATAGCCCATCGTCAACCATGAGAGAGCAATATCGATTTTTTGGGCGTGTTTAAATTTTGACTGTTTCTTCACAATAACTACACCTCTGAATACGAGCTGGGGAACCCGACTCAAAAATTAACGAAAAAAAGTTTGTTAATTTTCCCAAGCCACTTATTATTCTTCGAACTATGTTTCTACTGATGCCGATCTTTCAGAACATATATATATATAGGATCAGACCGAAATTTGATGTATGAATATTTGGGACGAAATCCACTAGCCACATCCGGATGATCGCGTAACATTCGACTAACTGCCTACAGGCAGCTAGTAGTTACTTTTAGCGGGAGTACTAGCAAGCTGACTCATAAAACATATGTTGGACTTGAATTCCAAGCAAAAGTATATCACTTCAAATTTCCACCTACAAAAGTACAGACAAATGCGCGATGTCTGCTCGCTTGGAATAAGTAGCAGGGTAAACTATCACAATATCGCTTCGTATTCACACTTCCGCAATTTCACTTTTTTATCTTGGGCAACAATGCCTGCCTCATAAACTTAAAATATTTTCAAAACGTCACAATCGCCGTATTCACGATCAGAACACGCGGGCATAATTTTTTGAAACCTCACCTTTTTATTTCCGAATTGTGCGACTTTCATTTCAGCAAAAGCACTATTTACGAATAAATAATTTATAATACTGATAATATTGTTAACACACGTAATGATATATATTCATGGGGTAACATGTCTGTCTTGATTCGGATTAATGTGATCACTCGCGCAAATTCGTACCACACCATGGTTAATTCGTTTGGATGTAACATAACCATGTGTCTGCGGCTTCGATAAATTCCCTTCAGGTCAGTAATTTATATGAGAAGTAGACACACTCGTGAACGATGAGGGAGATCGATCACTTATCGTCTTTCCATACAATCGGAGTGTGCGAATAGCGGTGGGGGGGTCAGAAAGTGACAGTGAGAGTTTGGTAGAGGTACAGAGGTAGGGAAAGGGAACGGGTGAGCGGGAGCGAGGAGATATGCTTGCAGTTAATGGTTTTTCTGCGTCACGGTAGGCGCAGAGCGTTTGAAAGGCATTCTGCGTGCGCTGGGACCGGCCTTCGTGGTCTGATGGCGATCGCTTCTGTTTTTGCTAGTAGCAGATGAACTACTTGCTCAGAATGATTACATGGTATCTTTTAAATCAAACGGAGGGTTTCGTCGGGGTCCAGACGATGCGCAGAATTAACAATGTGTGCGAGGATGTAGTTGTGTATGCTGTAAAGTCCATTTTTCCTCAGTCATGCCAGCAGACGTTTTCGTATTCTAATGGATAGGCGCCGACTAGTACGACCACTTTAGCCCGACTTGCAGGAGTGAATTAAGGCGCAAATGCATACGACGATGGTCTGAATTGGCATACCATCCTTACCTTCTCCGCGTATGACGGGATTGGTAGAGATCGGCGTCTGAAATCCTGCTGCCGGGAAGGTTCCCGAAACGGCTTGGTCAGAGCGTATTCCCAGTTGTCCACTCTCCGCGTCCCCTTTCGAGGGGATTGTTAGGAACAGAGTTACGTTTTCTGTCGTCCGTGCGATGTGTTTTCTCTGCCGTTCGGTAAGATTCCTTACAATGTGTCCGTCAGGACGTACGTTCTCGCGAAGCCGCCGTTGGATTCTTATTAGTTATTCGTCAATTCTATGTGCCTAACAGATTGTTCTAAACCATTGCGCCAAATAACGGGCGATATCACGTTTCTATTAAAGATTTGCGAAACTGCTGTAGTTCGTAGGTTTCCCAGGCCAGGTTTCTTTCCTATCACCACTTTTTCCAATGCTGCCGTCAAACCTTCTGTTTAGACGGACGTGACAGAAATTCAGAGAGTCTACCGTTTCTACCTTTTACTTCGACGAGATCGATGTGTGTGTTTGATTTACAGCATCCAAAACGGTTTTTTAATACCAGTCGCTAAGATATCGTCAACTTAATGATTGTAGCGTCTTAGTATAGATTAAATCGTTTAACTGGCACGTCTTCAACTTGCTCATGCCTATGTCGGCTAAGAGAGGACCAGGACGCGATCCCAAAGCAGCTCTGTCTATTGTCAATATGTGTTTGGTTGTCAAAACGTGGCTGCACATTAAGTGAGGCTTTTGGTAGTATATCCTGTAGTGTGCTCGTCAGAATACCTATTTCAGATTATGCTATGCACCTTCTGATTAATTGACAACGTCCCACCTAACTATCCTAACCGACTGGATCAGCGCTTACAAGCAAGGGCAGAAACGACTGCCAACAGGTTACAGAGGCCGATCCTGCGGGCGCAGAAAAAGCTCTTACACGCTCTGCGTCTAGGGTGTCGAAAGTCGATAAACATCGTGCATGGTTTCGCGCCCTCGTTCCCCCCTTACCATGTGACACGGCTCTACTGACGCCTCACTAACACTAACCGTTTCCATCCCCACCCCCCCATTCCCGCAACCCTCTTGTATGAAAATACATACCGTAATCCATCTCGCTTATCCTCCACATTTTGCCTAGATTCAAATTTGTCCTAAATGCACGTATGCTCGTCAAGTGGTTTCCTGGGTTGGTAAATGGGAAAGTCAGCAACTCCATAACCATATACTAAAAAAGCTTACGCGTATACATTTTTCAGGGAATGCAAAAAACAGAAGTCGTGATTTGGGTGTAGATTCTGAAAGGAACGAACCGTTTCAGGAGCGATGCACGTAACATTAACCTAAAATTACCTGGAAAATGCTTGATTAAGTGAAATACCTATTTTACTTCGAAGTCTTTTTAAGTTTGTTCACACGCAATCAAACGGTATTGATCAAATCTTGGACTTCAAATTTAAAATGCGAAAACGGACATTTTCCTGCGACACTTCATAATCCAGTGGATATGCGTCGAGATTCGACCTCACTCGCACTACCCTATCTCGTGCATAAGTTAACTGTCCGTGCCAGCCAACCAATGAGGTTAGGATGGGGAAGAGACAGGGCAGAGAACGGTTCGCCTGCGCGTGTCACACACAAGACCTGGCCCATGATACACACATCAGGACTTCACAAGTAAGGGTCTCAGGTCTCACATGCATCGAAGGAGCCGCAACGGGATTGTAGCTGAAGAATGTGTTCCTCATTTATATGATAAAGGAGGTTGCGTTTGGTGTGGGAGGTGTTTATGCTTAGTGCATTTCCTGGGGGGGAGGTATGTGATAATGTGGTTGTCTGTGGCGATTAACCGCAAATTTTCACGAATGCGCATGGGATTGAGTAGGTCTTTGTGATGGCTGAGTGTGCGACGGCAATGTCAGGAATTGGGACGATGGCTTCCTAAACACGATAATGCGCCAGCCACTGGCTCTCCAGTCCCTTTGCGATGGATTCGCAAGTGACCAATCAGGTTGATGTGGTGACAGAGTGAACAGGACGGGTTAGGGAAGTCAAGCCGTTTTTCAGTGAGATCCTGCGTCTGATAGACGAGCTATAGGATGGAGCGTTGTTTAGACTGGGAGACGGGCGGGTTAACATATATGATAAATATGTAAGGTACGACGTCTCGATTATCTTGATGACTTAACTACATGCGTTACCCAAGTCGTTTCAAGTTGTAGAGGGACGCCCACTGGTCCTGCTACGGAACTCACTCATCTCGTTGTGCCTTAGTGCTCTCCCTCGAGCCCTGCGGGCAGTTTCGACCGACGACAGCCAGCAAGTCAGAAAGGGCCACTCCAGCCTCTCTTGTCTTTGCCAGTTATGCTCTACTACCGTCACAAGTGTTAACTCGCACTAAGCCTTCTCGTGGGACATTATTCTCATATGTGAGAATGCAGGCCGCTTTCGAAGACCTGGCTACAAATGCTCATCGCAAAATCACATGTTCTTCCAGAATCTGGTCAGGATCCCTGAATTGCCGTAAAGACCTCGGTATTTACAGAATCATCGTGGAATTAATGTCTGTCCATGCTGGAAGTTCATCGCTTGGCAGAGGAAAGGGTTTGTCTTAGCCAGTCTAGGCTTTCGTAGAGACCTCATAGAGACGTCGTTAAGTTTCGTCGCAATAAATTATCGACATATCGTCCGTAGCATCTAAAGCCGTTTATCTTTTGAGGAATATGGAATGCTTCTAGCTTGTCCATAAATATATTCGCTAAAAGATATTCACAGTGATAGCCCAAAGCTACCCCGTCCATATGTTTACACAGATTGTTTTCAAATAGAAACTTCACGTTTATGGCACACCATTGAGAAAAATAATGATACAGGCTTGAAGGGAACTGATCGAAACCAGACTTATGCTAGTGAAATTGTCTTTTAAACATTTGGGTATATTCCGCTTCGGCATACTGATCGTTGCCAGCCACGTAAGGAATGTCCCTGGTCCGTCAGTAGTGTAAAGTACATATTGAACGACCATTTTGCGAAGTCCCATTAAAATTAGAGAACAACGTCGGCTAGAGCAGGATTTGACTCAAATGCAGGTAGGAATACTAAATTGCTATACCGATGAAGTTGGTAAAGCAATGATAGATACAGTGTTTATTTAAAGGGAAAGTGAAAGTAGGAAAGAACAAAGTTTAAGGTCTTGCCATAATCCGAAAGATGATGCTGAAATCACAGACACAGATTGGGTTCAGACGAAGAATAGTGTATAGGATTCCTGAATCTGATCACGGTCAAGACACTCCACTGTCTCGACGTTGAAACCGATTATGGAAATTGTCGTGACAACCTCACCCAATTTAAACTTGAATAGGATGGTTGTTGTGTCTGCAAATCCAAGCCCACCATAATGATTCTGACTTCTATTTTGAAAAAAGAAAACATCGCATATTTGACTGAACATGAAGCAGGTTAACTCAAGGTGTTTCAGTGGAATAAAAAAGTTCGTTAATTTCTAGTAGTCGCCGTCAGATTATAGATTTTTTATCTCGCGCTCCTCTCCCGCTGCTTCAATAAATTTGATTGGTTTAAAAATACTACGACCATGAAGAATCAACCAGCGATTAATACGAACTTTGACACTGCTCAAAGTTTCTTGTGATTTCAGCAAACTTCGACATGTTACTCTAGATAACAATTTAGATCGCAATACTTAGAGTCTTTAAATTGTCCTTTGCTCGTTCTTTATACACGTGACGTCGTACTCCATTCTCTTGATGAACTAACTATAGGGAATTAATGAAAATTGATTAACGCCACCGGCGGCGCAAAACCAGCAAGAGAAGTGTTTTATTAAAAGCCTAAATCCCTTTTTCTCGGACTAGCAAGGATTTTTCAGAGATAGATTTGGCAGTTATCCAATAATTTATTTAGCACAAAATCTCACCCACTGCAGAAAGTTTGTCACCATTTGAACTTATTGAAATGCATGCCATGTGGCCAGAAAACGCCACAATAAATCGCGTTCTGCTTAATTCCAAATTCTTATCTATCAGGCAGGCAAGTAAGTGACAAGTTGTCGCCCTTTATAAAAAGCTGCAGTATTCTAACGACTGCTGATAACCTACTAAGTGAATTCTGCAAAACATCGAAATCATAAATTCCATAAACAGTAGGAATTGCTAGTAGACTGAAAGTAACTGGAGTAAATGTAGAGCATTTCCTCTTAAGACCAGCGGTTTGGGAACCAAGTCCAGGAAATGCCGAGCGACGCACAGAATGCTTATTTAACAGCAGTTAATATAAAAATGCTATTTAATATGTAATCATGCCTGCTCCATTCCGACAATGAGTTTTTGTAAATCGTTTAACCTACTTTCTGAATTGTGATGCAAATTGCCGTAATAAAGAGGGAACATTAAGTCGGACGACGGTCATGTCAGCCATTTTACCCTGTACCATTTTCACGAGAGAAACAAAGAAACAGCAGCCACCATAACAGTCTTTAGTGTTCATCTGAGTGTTTTAGTTATTTACAAGCTTCTGCTCTGACGTGCTCAATTCCGATCCGAGGTTTTTGACCTCCTCGACGCTAATCATCCCGAGAGACCTCAGAATTGAGTAATGATAATGGGGGCAGTGTATAGCGTGCGGGAGATTTTGACTGGCGGGCATAATCTAATGTGGGGAGAAAACACGCAGTTTCCACTTAATTTTCCTATTCCACTCCAATTGACGCCGTTGTCTGCTTGGAGTTCATTCTCTTTCTGCATACACCACACGTTCATTATGTTAGACGCCGCATTCAAAATCACCATAGTCATCCGACTCGGCATCATTTCCACATTCTTGCGGTCATTTACACATTCTTGACTGAATTTCGCTATCAAACTCTCCAGTAGTGCTTAGGAAACCAAGGAACTGATTCTGGCTGCTCTGCTAGGATAAAAGTACCAACAAGCGTTGTCTCGCAGGCAGGAGTCTTTTCGTTGTACTGAAAGTGCGTTTAATTCTGATTACTAGGACAGTTCTTTCGTGAGGGAATATAAGTTGAGAAGAATTAAATATTTGTTCGAAAGGGCATGCATCAGTGCAGGAGATAAAGTGCAGTGAGTTTCGCAACTACCACCAGTTGGTGGGAAGGTGTATTTTGTACGGAAGAAGGGCATTTTGCCGACGCCAGTTTATTATATTGCCACATCCTTTGATTGGGTATCACTGGCTGACGAGAGCTCGTGAACCAGAAAGGATATTTCCAGTCTCCATTGTTTATCTAGACACTCATACATGTCTAGAGTCGCATTCGAACTCTGGGCCTTTGCATAAAAAATATAATTTAATAAGTGCAAAACATTAATTTGATTTAAGTGACGTATAATGTCACAATAGGACACAATTGAAGATGCATATTGTTTACAGAAGGTGTATGCTGCAGTTTGCATATTCGACATTAATCCAATGCTCGCCCGTCAGATTGTCCGATTTATCTTAGGGAACTCAGCGGACTAAGAATTACTTCACAAAGGGACTTGATTATAAAGATGTTTGAGTGTGCTACACTGTTAACATAAACAAATGGCAATGACGCGATCTGCATTTACTCGCGACGCCTCAGGCGCGTAAACATCATTGTCTGTGTGGAGTCTGCTATCTCCTTGCCCAGGCTCCACGCTGACAGTCGCAGGCGCGTTTTTCGACATGCAGGCGAACGGTCGGCTTAAATAGATGACTCATGTCGGTCTGCGGACGGCTCTCGCCAATCAGTACAATATGCGAACAGGGGTGTGTGTGAAATAGCCACGAGTCAGGAGAACAGACTAGCTGCAAAAGGTGGCCTTTCCATTTAGCTCACTTTCATGCGATTAAGATTTAGAGGCTGCCGCATCGAATGAACTATGTTGGCGCGCATGGCAACGATAATGCATAAAATCGTGGAAGTAGACGTTTCCAGCAATCGCATGAAATAAGCAGTCAAACTCATGTTTAGTGTATGGTTGTTGCAAGAACTTGGACCTAGTTAGAGGTGAAAATCTTTCTTAGTAGTCATTTGATAACTTGCTTTTTTATTTTTATTCTAGGCCTCCTTCCAAAAATGGCATGATATCACCGTCATCTTTTAATTCCTTTATCTGATACCTGCTTTGCGAACTTCATCATTTTACTCTTTGCAATATGCAGTCATTTTTAACAGATAATGCTCCGCTAGAACTAACAAGCATTTTTATTTCCAATTGAGAGACCTGACTGACCCCTCAGATTTGCCTATGACCATCCGGCTGATAAAGGTACACTACAGCAGGATCCAACGCTCAGCCGCCTTTGTCTTTTCCTCTCGCTTGCTGTGAGTCTGCACAGAGGTTTAACTATTCTTGGCGTTGAACAGAGTTTTGGTGCTTTTTTGACCTCTGCGTGTTATTTATCGATAAAATCCCTTATATTATCTCTAGAGCTGTCGCTGGCGCTAACTTTTTCTGTGGCAGCTTTGAACATTGAATTTAGACATTTCAGACTTAGCTAACTTCGTGCAGCGCGGCGAGGGTTTAAGGGAGGTCGTTCTCCATAATCCAAGTCCTTCTGCGAATGCACTTGTTGCAGTGGTATACCATTCAGGCAGTTAGCCCTGTGGTTCGGAGAGGGGGCTCTGCCATCTCGTAGAATATTACATTTTCTCTCATTGAACGGCAAAAGCCGATCCTTTGGCCCCTGTTGGAGTCGGCTTAGGCTCGCCTGCAAATGCTATTCGTCGTCGGCAGTATGGATGACACTCCAGAGCTTGATATCATCCGCGAACATGGCTACAGCACAGTCCAGTTTACTAAGGCAATCGTTGACGTAAATAATGAACAGAGTAGAACCGAGAACCGAGTCTTGGAAAACACCGCTTCCAACGGCCACCTGCGTCAACTGCTGGCCACAGACATGGACAGTTTGAGAACGGTCGAATAGGAGGCTTTAAATCCATTTTAATTGGCTACAGTTAACGCATGTTTTTCTCAGTTTGTGCAGGAGTCGCTGATAGGGGACCCTGCCAAATGCCTTAGTAAAGTTCACATAAACAACATGCAGCGCACTTCCCTAATCAACTGCCCGAGTCCAACGTTTAAAACAGTAGAGCAAGTTAATTTTGCAAGACCTGCCATTACGGAACCCATGTTGCGCATCAGATAATATATTATGCTGTTCTAGGAAGCGCATTAGCTTTCGGTTAAACATTTTTTCCAATTTTTTTCAGTAGATGGAGGCGAGGCTAATTAGTTTAACATTGTTTGCAGAAGTCTTGCTGCCGTCTTTGTACAATGGTGTGATCCGCGCAGATTTCCAGTTGCAGTGTAAACAGGCTGCTTCGAACGAGGCTTAGAAAAGCATGGACCCTGGTTTGGCTAGTTCAGCATCGAGCTTCTTCAAAAACTAAGGCGGTGTCTCGTCTTCAACAAAAGATACAGCCTCAATTTTTGGATACCCATCAAGTCGTAGTCGAAAGGGGTAAATGCATTTTCACTCGTAAAGATGGATTATAGAAACTGTGAAAGTTCCTCAGATTTTTCTCTAACCTCACTAAGCTCTACGTCTCCGGTCGTCTTCAGAAGGGCGATTGGATCTGTGTTCCGTATGCTGCTTCTTATCTAGCTGTAGAATAATTTCGGATTTTTTACACCATGGTTCAAAGGTCTTTTCCAAAATTTACCTGTGTCCTGATGGTAAGTCGCTTGGTCCTTATTCTTATGCGCTTTATATACGTTTATGGATACAGGATTCTCATCAGTGAAAGATTTTTACCGCAATCTTCGCTATTTATTTACTTCTATTTTAAGCGACCGAGTCGGCCACCGGGGTCGATTGTTTAGCTGTTTCCATGAAAGCGGGCAGTGGTTTGTCAGGAGAAAATGTAATAATTCACTGAACTATCTCCAAATCCTCCGCTCCATATCTGCCTGAGGATACTGCCATAACACATGTGCTGAAATCTGTCCATCTTAATGGAATGTGAACGGCATGAAACGTCTTGCAGTAATGTGTCAAGCGACGGAAATAAATGCATGACATAGCTGTCACTACTGACGTGCTCAACATCTTCTAAGCGTTGCTGTTCTTCAACGAGGAAGGATTGTGTATTATTGAAGAAAATCATTTATAAATGTTTACATTATCACACGCCCCCGACTGTCAACAGAAATAGTCAAACACCAGGTAGTCAACTTAAAACAATATATATATCCAAGAAAAATGAAAACAAACTATAAGTAGAGTTCAAAGTTTCTATGCATCGCTGTAAAGTGCAGTCACAAGTGTTTAGAAAAACGGCTTCCTAAATTCACATGCTGGGGGATCCATTTTGATGAACATCACGCGCGTGAGTTTGGCACATTTGTGTATAGCCCATCTCGTCCACAGGGGCAGAAATAAATATTCACGTATTAATAGGCTTCTCAGAATGATTTTATCCAGATTCGGAAAATTCAGTTTTTCAACCTGGACTTTTGTTGTGCCAAGAAAAGTGCTTTTCAAAGCAACAAATGCATCTCCTAGAAAGTCAGTTATATTCCACATAAATCTATTGAATCGAGGCTGGCCATTGGGGGTTAACTGATAAACTGAATTCTGAAACACGCAAATTTACATTACATGATGAACTTTGCATAAAATAAACATTACAGCAAATGAACTTACATTTATGGAGAACATGATAGATATTGATGGAAATATACAGGAACAACTGAAAAGAGCGAATTCGTTTTCAGTGGATGCCTTCAGGACCGAACAACTCCGAACAATTGCCGGATCATGAACTTCGATTGAAAACGTCGTAAGATGTTCCCTTATGTACAGTGTTTTATGCTCCATTAGACGCACGGAATGCAGGAGTTGTTCAATAATTTGATGTAGACCTTCATCCTCGTCGTAGCTGCATTCGTTCATGATGCCTATATAGTTAACACACGTTGTTAACAACCTGTTGTTTTTATGCTTAAGTTTGAGTATGACAATAAATGGCAGGTAACTGTACTTATGCCAACGGGTCTATTCAGGAATTAAAGGAAAACACATGTAATTTGACAACTACAAGGTAAATTATGAGAGTTCTCATAAATCTCAATGTTTTTCTTACCAAATATCCTCATGAAAAACGCCTTGCATGCTTTGCCGTTGATTGCAAAGCATAAAACTGTCAAAAGAATGGACATCACTTTGTGATTTCTCAAACTCGCACGGTTTTTTGACCTCTCTGAATGCATGTTTAATCAAATGAGAAAGTTAAAACTGGATTTTCCGATTTGCCCTAACGTGACAGCCAACCAAAACTATCCGCCCTTCACGCGGTAAAAGTGATTATGTCATTTGGATTCCATATGACCTGCTCGGCTCAGGGGTTGAGCGTGTTTTGGAGCTGTTTTGGTGAGGAGAGAGATCATGCAAATTCGATTGGCAGTAGTTTACCCATTCAATCAGATGGGCTTTCACAGAAACCATTGAGGAGTCAGTTGCGCTAGATCGTTCTCATAATTGGTAACATGCTTGTTTACAAGTAATAGTCCATTTTCAAGATGAGGAATATGTAAAACCGATCTCGTTTCTTGCTCACTATAATGGGGTTGTTAATCAAAGGGGTTATTGTGTGATGTCAGGCTGTCCGAAATCACTACTGTTGAGATGCACCCTTGAATGCCAAAGTCATTTAAGTTGCCTGGATGATATCTCAATTTAGCCACATCATGTGTTAGTGTGTATTGATGTCATCAACAACATATCGAGAGGACGATTTCAGGAAGATCGTTTTTGTCCTCCAGAATCAAATTTCGTTGAGATATTAACCTATGCCAGAACTGGTCTTTATTAAAAGGACTGAGCATGAGAGACTTTAAAGTAAGAAAAAAAATACCAAAACAAAGATATTCCTTTATCATATGAAGCCCGCCGACAAATATGGCAGAACTGTTTATAGGTACATGAAAAGGCATAATAGGATCGACAGAAATGATCAAAAGGCAAATTTAATGTATCCTTTCTTTAAATTTTTTGCGATTTGTGTGCCTTTATCTCGCTCAAAAAACCGTGCTTTCGTACGCGTTCTACATCGTAAGTTCAGACATTTGTCTCAAAATAAAACCCTGAAAAATTTGCGGCTACATATTTGCCGACAAATTTTCTTAAGAAATGCAAATTGGCTACAAATTATCAGTGACCGAAAAACATCTCATTTCCATTTAAGATTCGATTTGAAAACGTTTCTGTAATTTAAACATTATTACTCGCGTGTTCTTATTTTTACTGAAAGGATGCGATGAATTACGGACAGAGAAGGAAAGGTCATTAATGTGAGGTGGGTTGCTGTACTACTGCCGTTAAAACTCTTGTGCCGATTATGTGCGTTGATTTGCTACTCGGGCATTGTGCAAAAACTATTGTGTCTTTCTGTTACCTTCATGCCTCAAGATAGGTAACGCAACACATTCTCAGTGACTTGGAAATAAACGCTTACGCTTTCACTTTTAGCCTAATCACGCAAATTACTAAATGCACGTTTTGCTATTTCTCATCTGCTTCAGTGAAGTCATTTTTGCACGTATGAACAAACGCGCTATTTTGAAATCACTTTAGCAATTTAGCACGGAACATTTCCTTAGCGTAAATGCTTAAAACCTGTTACAAACTGCAGTTGCTGTGAACTTTCAGTCGAAATCTTTCTATCAGACTAACCTGAGCAATCGGCAGATAATACATTGACGAAATTTGCCTAAGTCTATTTGCATAGGAATATCGACGACGTCATGTAAAATGTATTTAATAGAAACATCCGTTCATTTTGCAAAAAAACAGAAAGTAAACAAAATATGCAGCCGAACAATAATTTAGGGCGGTTGCCAAATTAATCATGAGGCCAGAAGTGCGATTTTTATAAAAGTCACGTTTTATGAATTTCATTGGAAAACGATTCAGAAGTGCTATAGTTTATGTTTTTTTAATGAGACCTCAAACGGAGATTGAGTCTCAACGGTGTACTAGAGGAGAAGATCCGAAAGCCCCACTGACTCGTGACTTCAAGGATGGTTTGGCGTAGCAGTTGCGATGAATCCCTGTGAGGCTTTATTGCTCTAGTTTGTCAGTATCAGTGCTGTGAAATCCCGAGAACGATCATCCCTAAGTAGAATGCAAATGTGCTCTGGTACTGGCTGCATTGTATGGTTCTGGTAACGGGGCAGATGCTAACGAGCCATGTGGCGTTCGGTTGTTGGTTTTTATGACAGAGAACTGTCCGGGTACACGTTGGGTTCGCTGTCAATACCTTGCGGGCAGCGGCCTCAAGCATCTTTTTGCAAGTACACTGTCCATTTTTTGTCTGAGTTAGTCGTTTTTTTGCAATACTGCTCATCACATTAAATATGTGTTTGGCTTAACTCTTTTGCTTTTTCTTGTTTTACCTATAACATAATTCTACCGTTTTGGGTGAATTACCTCATTAAACACGCACACCTCACTACTGCACATAAGCCGTGTTCTTCAATTAACCATTAATTATCTACTTACATTTTTAAAATATGTACAGTTATCCTACACCGAAAATAACGGATTCGCTTATTACTTACGAATTTTGAATTCCTCTTGGTTTGTCGATTCGGTCAGAATGTCCTGGTCTTGCGTTCACTAGCATCGCAAAATCATGCAGAAATTTTCAGCATTGTTGGCTCCCCAATATCTTTTTCCTCGTTCTCTCTGATTGACATTCCCTTGGATGCCTGATCTGCTGTAAAATATATGCGGGCAGTTTGCCTAAATTACATTAGTTTTGAAACTCATCTGTTATTTATTATTTGAATTATCGCGCCTACTACTCATTTCTGTGTATCAATATTTAAAGAAGTTTCGAGGCACATAAATAAATGTCTCACGTTTTATTGCTTAAAGTTTTCTCAAGTTCCCCACATTAAACATGCCCCACCCGAAAAGCCTCTTTTCTTAATTCCCCCGTATGACAGAGCTCTGCGACTGTCCGCAGATGTATGGGGTCCTTCACCCTACTGATGCCCTCTTTTGTGTGTCTATATGGAAGACTGCGTGTTTTTGTTGCAGTATCTACTAACACGTTAAGATAATTTTCTGAATTGGTCGAGTGCCGACAGTTTCGCAGATTTTAGCTGGAAAAAGGCCCGAGAATGACAGTTTGCCGCGGTATATCTGATACGTAACGTTGGCGGTCTACCACCTCGATAGAGAGGGGACACGTCCGTTATTATTATCCACATTTGTTAAGTCTTTTGATGGTTTTGGTATGCGTAACCAGTTCACGCAAGGAAGAGAAACTGTACGAATTTCTACGTGATCGTTATTAAGCCTCTACTGGAGCTAGTATACGACAGTCGCTTTGGCTGTGAGCCGATTCCATTGGATTTTCTTGATTTGCAGTTCAGACAATGTCTTATTTGTAGCTGACACTGCACTGTCTGGTGTTGATTTGTGTGCTTTTGGCTTGCACATTTTCGGTTAGAGGCTCCACCGTTGACATGAAAAGGCAATGTTCTTTTAGAAATCTGCACGATAAATCTCCTTAGGTATTTAAAGACAGAGTCGTCACTTTTCTAACCGCAGATTCCAATCAACAAATGCTAATGTTGCAAAAATTCCCGCAGCATTAATCAGTAGACGAGGTGGTGAGCAGACGCAACATTCGATAAATTCTCGTCGGCCCGGTACAATTATATGGGAAAGGGGCCAGTGGTAAGAACACCCCAGTGATAGTGTTGCGAGCGTGGGTGCATCCAAGTAGATATATCTAACATCGAAAGGCGGGAAGAGCGTTGACAAGGCGAAAACCATGTCTAGTGCAGGCTTGCGGGAAGATGAGGCTATTCTTCATAGCTGTGGTGACTCCCACTACCTGTCGTTAAAGGCGACAACGTCTGACATCCGTACAGTGTTTGGTGAGGCGGGCAGGTTCTTGCACACACATTCTCCGTGATATTGGATTGCGTTATAGCTGAGGGGTGCGTAGGTACCGACGAGAGCGATTAAATTTGTTCCAGCAACGTGGACACCACATGGACATAAAAGGGGTTACAGCTTTTCTGTGGCTGACAGAACAACCTTAGCGCGACGTTATCCTTGATGACAAAAGAAACTCCAGCATTGTGTCGCTTTGGTTACACTATTATCTTCTGTGCCATAAATAATTATCAATTACGCTGTTATTTAAAAAAATAAATGCACAAGTGTACATCCCTGTAATCATGTATTTTATACAAAGAACATGGTTCTAGCCTCTAGATATTCATACGATGTATGCGGTAGATGATGGGAGATATCATAAATTAGACGCCTTTTAGAGTTTAATTAAAAGACGTTCGTTGTTATGTGTAACCACGAAATTGAACAGACACATAACACGAAGTCATATAGTCTGCAATTTAACCTGGACTTAAATCCGGCTGCCTGGATAGTCAGGATGCCTTTGAGAAAGCTACCTCCAGCAAACACACTGCTGGTCATATTAGTGGCTTCGCATGTTTTTCATCTGATGCAACAAGCATGCATAATGCTCACTTCACAATACGCTCTCATATGTATATGTTCATGTTTGATAAGATGATATATTTAACCAGGAAATTATTCATACCTTATCGTGCACTTTTTAGGTGAACAGGGATTCTATATAAGCTTTGTCTAAATAATATGCGCATTCATTTCGTGCGAGTGTCAATTGTATGCAAAATCCCAGAAACAACCTTTCCCGTTGATAGCAGCTGCTTTCTCAGGCACATGTCAGCGCTTCACCCCTAAAAATCCTTGCTGTCTAGCCTTGAGCTGGAACGCGCTCATTAAAACAAAACTCCATCCTCATTATTAGCAGGCAAGTTTATATCTAAATGGGTTTATACTTTCACGAGATGTGTTTTGGTTATCATCAGTGGCTTTTTGTTTTGTAGCGGTTGCATTTAAGTTATAAGGAGGAGATTTTCCAACCGAGTCTCTTCGCTGAAAACGACCGTTGTTTGGCACTTGGCAAACACAATATCAACTTACAATTTGTGTAATATTGGTTGATTGCAACATGTTGATCGACACATGTTTTTTTATCCATTCGCGTTTGTTAATTGCGGACCTTTTTAAATATGCACTTATTGTAGCGCGGTTTTCCTCATGGCTTGAATACATCGACTGTGACCCTGCCATGCCGACTGAAATTCTCAACATCAAACCCTTCAAGTCAAAAATCTCCTTCCTTCAATTTCCTTTAACCTAGATATTTGTCCACTACAAGGGCGTAAGCAGAAAAAGTGATTTTTCGTTTAACGCATACCTACCTATGGCAGTCTCATAATCTGACGACGATGTAAGTGATGTTCAAAGGTTTAATCGGGTTTCTTGACAGAACGTGTATAATACGATTGATAGTTAGTTGACAGATAATAGGTCTGTCCAGAATATTAGATATTGGCGACATCAAGACCACGTGCGCAATCTGAACTCTTTTCTGAGGAGTCCAAAACCACGTGAGCAATCTAAACCCTCAGTCGTCGATATTAAAATGACCTTTAACTTAGTTTCCACACGTACGTTAATCGTACGTACGGAACCCTCACTGCCACAGTGTCGTCTTCATAAATTGTACAAGAATTCACCATAGATAAATCAAAAAACACTTTAAATGATCCTACATAGTCTTATAGCGCAATTTTTGTTTCGAAAATTACTCAAGATAGTGGAAAACCAAGACGAACATTCGCACATATCTAAATCTCAGGCCAAAAATATGTTGTCTGGTCAGACATGCCATTAAGGCGTAATCAAACTAACGCGACACAAGTAAATTGAAAAAGCCGATCCTACTGATATACAAACAGTACTATTATGATTATAACGGAGCACGCAGATGATATCGGTCGGGTGACATTGTGGTGCACATCGGCATACTGATAAAGCTTGTAAGTAAATGTTGAAGAGAAATTTTCACGTTTCCAGCCTGGTGTCAATCGCACGCAGTTCGAGTGGATTGCCTCAAGGTTCGTTGCAGTTGCTACCTTGAGGGAGTATTCGGGTAAATGACAGCGCTCTTGACTGCGCACTACAAGGAAAGCTTTATGCAGTCGCCGTTTACTTGTTGATAAGCAAGAGATAGGAGGACAACATCGGATAGCATTATTTGTAGGGTGTAGAACCGTGGCTACTTACGAGTTTGGCTGCAGGAATTTGACATTTCTGTGGGATGCCTAGGTTTTTAGCGCCCTAACGTTTCGCCTCCGCCGACCCAGCAAAAGTACGAAAGGCATTTGCGAAGCAGTCCTCATGGAAGATAAAGGAAGTTCGGTGGACAACGTGCAGGATTGACACCGCGGGCTTATAAAAGTGTGATCGATGACCTGATTCCGTAAAGGCAATTTTGAAATTTAGACAAGTTTGAGACATATGGGGTTTTCATGTTTCGCATTTGACCACTTGATGTTGTATTATCTAAATGACAGTCGCTTAAGTTTTAATAGTATCTACCCTATATATGGACTATTGAATTCATGTGCAGTAAAGGCAAATAATCTTAATACTTTATTAGCGTGCGCCTTTACTTCCTCACGAAATATGCTATTCTATAAAAATTATAGAAAAGGCAACACCAAACAGAATGAAAGAAAATGCTCAAATTCTGCTTTGATGTCACCAAAGTTATTTGATAAAAATAGTAAAATTCTCTGCCAGAGTACCTCTAGGGGATTCATAAAGTATTTTTGCATCTGACGACTGGGTGGAATCTGTTAATGAGGTTAATCATTGTAAAGCACTTTTAGCCAATTTGGCACCCCCTTCATGTGTTTTTAGTGACGGAAACCTCACAAACAAAAAACATCATTGTCAAACCTTGATGAATTCACCATTTATGGTGTTGTATCCAAGGCAAACCACATCGAGCACATGCATGTGTTAGTTACTTATTAAAAAGGATTTCGAATTTGAACTTTTAGAGAACTAAACGAAGCGCATGACTTTGTTATCCGCGTACATTCAGACAGCCCTACAGACGGTCGCACATGGACGACATGTACACTGTAGATAGACTGCCTGGCGAACATTAGGTCACGGGAACCCATATTTCTGGATTATGGGCTGTTAACGGCCCAATGGCATCAGTTTTCCACCCAACTTACCCTCACGTCAGTTACTGATTTACACTAAAATGTCACCGACTGCACTAGACAACCAAAGGGAAATCGGTCAAAAGTTAATTTGGCCCTTCTATTCTTTCATATTCAATATACAGCACGTACAGTATTGAATTTGGTTAAATAATTTAAACACCTTTTGCTTTCATTAACAAAGATTCAGACGGGGACATAATTTTGTATATTTTCTCAAAGCTTACTACACGTTTTTGAGACATTTTGTGCAAAACACCAGCTTTAATTTAAAATTATGTGACCTCAAGGCGATTGAATAGTTTTTCATTCGCTCATGAGTGTCAGTTAACAATTAAATGATATGAAGTAACACCTGCTAGGACTGCAGTGACGAAAGGTATTAAAGCAAAATTAAGTATTTGCAAGACCTGAACTCATATCCGTGGACTGTGAAAGGTTGTACACCCAATACGCTTGTTTTTATCGATTTATGCAGTATTCGGATGCGTAAGTTGATAGTGATGCCTCATATTTATAAATAACTGCTCGAAACAGCTTCAATTATTAAAAACGTACGCTCATCGAAGCATATTTCGTTACGGTGTTGGCTGCCACATTGGCTGATTTAATGACAAGGAACCAGCAACGGTCTCCTCATCAAGAAACAACTTTCCGCATGTAATAAATACCTCTGCAGCATGGCAATAACCAGATGACTTTCCATGTCCGTTGTAATGCTTTTGCCAAACATTATCCCTACTTGCGCAGCGTGAACCCTGTACTCGGGTACGTAGTAGATAAAGTAAGGCAATCTAGCAGAGTAACTTTTGATTTAAATAAAGCAAGTAAAGTTTACAAATACTTAACTTACACCATAGTAAGCTTATTTTGACGTTCTCTGTGTTAAACCTTCAGAAGAAGTCCGAACGGACATCTTTCACATTACAGCCCCGACGTTGTAGTGTCACTCTCTCGCACTTCAAATTATCTTAATAAAAGTTGTCTTTCCTGGAGATGGCACACCAGTTCCATAAATCTTGACAGAGGTTCACGGTTGTCACTGAGCAATTTCCAACTTCTTTTAAGCATATCACCTACTGTTAATTTCACCTACTTTTAATCGCTGAGGACGCGAGCGAAGCATGCACATAAAGTCGACTATTCCTTACTGTTTACTCGAATACCCTGCGTCGAACTGAGAATGTCAAAAATAGTTTTCTCACAATCTTCTCAATACCAAGCCCACTCTACGGCAGTCACGAAACGCATATCTGCATATCCCATTTTGCGCATTTCCGAAAACCAATAAACTCTGTCATTTCCGAAGAACTTTTGAAAAATGATGAAAACTGACTGATTTAAACTAGGTTTTAAATCACAATATCAGAAAAAACAAGTTGATTTGGAAGTACAAAAAAAGGAAATGACAGTTTTTCGAATTATATTTCTGAGCACAATGACCAAATCCCTAACAATTCTTGTAAACCAAAAATAAATGTGCAGAAGAATTTCAGCATAAGCATATAGGTACACGACAATAAGTTTTGTCGCTTGCAACGTAAGACACGATAGGAAGTTTCACTGAATACTTGCTGGTAATGAGTTAAACGATGGACGTATATTCTGCAGTAAATCGCTTCGGAAGGCACGCACTTTCTTACTAAAATAGTTATCATTTCTGAAGAGTCGCAGTGCAGTGATTTTCGTCTTTCGGGAAAACTGCAAAAACTGTTTTATTGCCAAATTAAAGTTTTGATACTCAATGTTACTTATTCCGACAAGATTCCGTTCTAAGACTTGCGTATCTCACTTTCAAGCCATGAATGTTAATCTCTACTGAACCTGTGTCATTTGCAATTAGTTATATGCGCCCTATTTATGGTAAACATGTGATGAGTTAATGCAAGGCATATGTAAATAATGTTGCCTTAACGCATAAAAAAATCAAATGATGAAGTGCCATCAAAATAGTGCATATTTACAATCTACAAGGTTACCGTAGCGTTATGCCACGTCATGTTACATTAAAACTCATAAAATCAGCTACGTGTTGACGTTCGATGTGATTAAAAATCGCAGACGGACACATGACGATGAGAGCAAATTTAGTAAGAAATTTTGCCGAATTCATAGTTGTTTTCCGCAAACGAAATTGGTGTAAATTTTCTCATGAGATGGGCAACAATGGTTTCCATTAGCAATAGAACTTTATAGCGTGGGCATTTCTTGTATGCTAAAACATGGTTCATGCATTGATAACATGCATACAACCGGTTATAAACAAATAAACTAATGCAAGTCAAAATAACGTTAAGTGACCGCAGTCGCCAAAGTCACGATGCATAAGAATTACAATTTTTGCAATGAAAGTCTTATCATTTGCAATGGGTAAAATAGTACTGCATTGCCGATACAAGCGAAGATGCGAGTTCCAGGGACTAGTTGATCAGAAGCAAAAACGATTGCTGGTACAAGGACTTTTCGGATTCCCACTTGTATCCACCATCAGAGAATGTGGCAGAAAAGGAAGACTCGTGCACAGGAAATCGCAGTATTTATAGGATGCACTCGGTATGCTACCGCATACTTATAGTAATTAACCGCGCCCCCCTTCGTCAAGGATGACTGCCCGCTGGTGCGCTAATTGCGTAATTGCCGGCATGATTGGTTATCGCCGAAATCACAATAACCGCGTTATATGCTGTTGTGATGATTGCTCGGTTATCTTGCTTACCGGCTTCTGATAGTTCTGCATATTCAATGGGTGTTTAACATTAAATCTTTTTTTAAAAGAAAAAAAACGTGTCAAAATGATAATAATACTTATAACGTTACTGTTGTACGGTAACGCGCTAGCATTCTTCGTTATATGGGAGGCAAGAATAAAATAAAAGCGATTAATAAACAAAAATAGCCCAACATCCCAACGATGATATACACATATGTTAAAGACAAGCCGGATTATAACTGCGAGTAAATTACGATCCTGTATACCCGGAACAGATTGCTCTATTAATCAATTTATAAAGTCAATAAATGAAAACTTTTTAAAAAACCATTAGGCAAATCTTCCCTTTGTTTAAAATATTGCAAAGTACTTTTTACGAGTAAACGATATGCTAAACTTTCCTAAAAAACAAAATATAAAAGCCGACCGAGGTTTTATATAATGCAAGTTAGCTGGCATAATTGTTTTCATTACATGGTTACAGGAAAAAGATATCTCACGCAAGTGCAGATTTTAAGGACCTGCAAAATACTAGCATTTGTAACTATAAATGTCCAGCGTTATTAAACACTATTTGAAGAATTCACCGCGCAGGTGACTTACAGAACATTGAATTCCAAGCCAAATCTCTGTCGATGAAACTTAACAGCGCCAATAAAACAGCGACATTCATTTTGTTGTTAACATGCCTTTTAGCCAGTTTAAACGCCTATGAACTCAAAGCTACTGAACTATCAGAAACTAAACCTAGTTGAGGACGTCTATTTGAATTTCGATAGTACATTTCGCAAAATACACACAACAGAACCCCCAATTTAACTTTTACCGTTTGCACTGAACCGCAGAAAAGAAGTTTTAAATGTCCGTAAAATGTATATTTGAAGATTGAAGAGCAGTCTCAATGGAAACTTTTAAAAATATAAAGTATGCGTGATATGTGTACTTAGTATAGACCAGATGACTGCCGATAATAAAATATTCAACATAAGACATTATATTCTCCCATTTCAACATTGTAAATTGCACAGGACACATACCTGTGACGGAATGTTGAAAAAAAAACGGTAGGTCAAACAACTTGTGATGTTCAATCAAACGGGCAATGTTTGATGGACAGAACAGAGCGGAAATGAGTCGTAGATTTTGAAAAAAACAGTTGAGTTCGTTCGAATGTGCGAAAGTACACGGTCGTCAAACTATTAGCGAGGAGGTTCTGCATATACCTGTACTTCATGTGGGCTGTAAAATTAAATTAAAATTGCACAGGCTTTCGCTTCATGCATTTAGTAATTAGTTGGATGATTGATCGAACACCTGAATTTCTTAGCAGTTATAAGTCACAAAGAAACCCGATCAAAATTATCATCGCAAAATATCGTCAAGCCTTTGTAAAGGACCTGTAGAATGGTTTCATGTTTAATTTCGAAATCCTTTGCGCTCACATAAGGCATAGTACGCAAAAGAACGACAGAATCTCAATGCTGCAAACGGCTGAGGACGCGGAAATCTTGGAACAATAAGGTATAGCGAAGTCGGTCTTTTAGACATCGCAGTCCGCCGTAAAACTTGAACCCAATTTTTACCACGCCATTGTAAAGATAAATAAACGCCTACCCTCGAAACAGTCTGCATCGTCAAAGCGTTCGTTCGGAAAGAGTTCCTAAACCTGAAGAAATCGACCTCCACAGGCCTTGATGGAGACCCAGCCAGGCTGGTGAAGGAGCCAGCATCCGAATTATCCAAATTTTTAATCTTTAAATTCCAAACGAAATATGTTTCTCGGTGCCTGCCTTCCAAATGGAAGTTTGCTACCATTGCTTCGATTGTAAAGAATGGAAGTCGTGCGGCGGCGAATAACTCCCGGCCACTAATTATTACCCCCAAATAATTACAAAATCATAACACCGGGTTCTGAAAAAAGTACAACAGTTTAGCTCATTTGAATTACCGCAGATGCTGTACGTACGGGATTAGACATACGGTAATAAAACTCTCAACAAGGAGTTTTTGCATACGCAGGCATTTCAAAAAGACTGGATAGCAAGGCTTCCGCTTCATATATTTTCTTATCAGTTGAATATTAGATATAACATCGACGTGAAGTTCTACAGCGCATTCCTGACTGATAATTTCGGTCGGGTTTGGTCGAAGTTTTTTTAAATAACAACAATGGTAACATTATTAACTGGTTTGTTGAGACAAGGCGATTCCTGCAGTGTGGAAGGGCTTAAACCTTACAGACTGGCGTCGCCAAAGCAAGAACAATAGAGGTAGAAAATACAGAGGATAAGTGTAGCCAAATATAGAAGGGATTTGTACTCACACTGTAATGGCAATGCAAACATACGCACAATCAGCCATAAAGGAAATCAGGAAAGGGCGTATTTGGGCTGCATAATCGCTATCGAACCAGAGGGCCGTTGGCTGCTCGTATTCTTGGCAAAATCAGAGAACGCGTTGAGGCTCGAATATTTGAATGATGCCCTCAGAGTGACTACGGGTTTAGGCTAAGCTGCTGTCAGAGGCTTATTTGAAGCCTGATAAAATCGTCCAATGGCGGCAAATGCAATGTCCACGTGACCAATGCGCGGATTGTTCACCCTGCTGGCTGTTTTGGCCGATTTTTGAAGGGTGGACGATTTACCTGAATGCAAGTTTCAGTCATCTGATGGAAGGGAAGTGCTTATTAGATCGAGGGAATTGTTTGGCTATCGTTTCGAAGAGCTTGATCGCCTCTCCATTATCAAAGCGTCTAGTGCAAAAATCGATCGAAATTTCGAATGTACAGCCGGAGTATTTGGCCTCGGGGTGATCGATTTTTTCTTCCTTCGCTGCCTTGCCCTATTGGCCGTCGTATGTGAGTGCTGGTGACCTCCTACGTCGTGTATCGTTACCTCAAACGAGGTTAGTTGCGTCTTTGTCCCTTTTTTGGGTGAATGGGCCTACAGGCCTTGTTTGCTCCGTATTGCTAGGCTCCGTATGACTGTCATGTCATCGTCATGGCGTATGTAATGACGTAGGATTTTAAAGGCCGCGGGAAAGTCTGGATGTCTGTTGATGGATTTGGCCTCCGTGTAAAAAGACTCCTGCGTGAGATTTTCTGTCCTCGAAGTGCCCCGGCCTAAGACGGCTGGTTCTTAAATGTCAAAACTGGGGCCAGTTTCTCCGCTGTGAGTTTGGGTTTACTCTCCGAGTTGCAAGCTTGTGCTTACGCAGGCGGGTCTGTAATTTCCGTCCGGTTACCCCAACGCAGGCGCATAGTTCATCTTTACAACGTTTTTGATAGACAGATGCTGAGGTTTCAATGGGTGGCAGTGTCTTTGGGTTGCATCAAACGGTGGAGAATTGTTATTTGCGGTCGTTGGAAATATCTGCCTTGTTAGGTCGTAACAGTCTTGAAACCGCTTTGGAGACTCCTCTAATGCAAGGAATAGTACTCCCTGCTTAGGGTTTTTCTTTTTGGCCGTTGTTTGTTCATTCGATGCTTGCTGTGCTTGTTATAGTAGCATTGGTGTGCATTGGTTAGAAAGAGGGCAAGAATACATGGTCGTTCGTTTATTTTGTCGGCTGGTGGGTTGCAGTGTTTTCAGCTCTTTGGAATAGAGTACGGACAGAGCTGAGTTGGTGTGAGAGGGGTGATTGGTGTTGAAGTGTAGTATTTGTTTTGCGATACTGGTGTGTCTGAAAACGGTGCTATGTATTTGTCCAGTTGCACACCGACACACAAGGACATCGAGGAAGGGAAGTTGGTTGTTTGTTTCAGCTTCCATCGTGAATTAGATATTCGGGTCAACCGAGTTCAGTGCTAATTTAAGGTCATCCACGCCATCGACGTAACGAGTCCAGGACTTTAGTTGATACTTGTTGAACAACAAGTGTTCTATCCGTTGAAGGACCACTGCAACAGTGAGCCCTGATATGAGGAAGCCAATAGGGCTGCCTTTGATTCCTTCATACATTTGCCCAATAAAGGTGAATTGCGTGTTTAGGCAATAATGTAAGAGTTCTAAGAAATGTTCGATCTTCAGGGGATTGTCTCCCTTGTTGTAGCAATCAGCCAGGAGTTGTCTCACAACATCAATCACAAGTTGCTGTGGAATGGTGGTAAATAGTGAGACGACATCCAAACATATCATGGATTCATCTGGCTCATATTTCTGTTTCAGGAACTGATTAGCAGAAGCCACTGTTGTTGGCGAACCTTCGACGGGCAAACATACATTTTGCTTAATCGTATATAGGAGTGTCACGTAGACAAACGATGTGCATAAGCGGCATTTTCGCTTTATGTCAAATCGAAAGAACGTAATACCGTGTGGTTGTAGAGTCAGGGGTGTCATAAGAAACCAATTATAAACTCTGTCCCAGTAGGCTAAGGCAGCGATAGGACAAAAATCGATCGACACAATGCCAACTAATTCGATTGTCTATTGAAAATTATGATCAATTTTTCAATGGTCGCTTTGATAATAAGAGCCGCCAAAGCTCTTCGAAACGTCAGTCAAACAATGCCCTCAATCCGGTGAGCACTTCGCTTTCGTCAGATTCTCGACGCGAATGTCGTTCGTTTGTTAACCTGTGGTTTCAATCGGCCTCCATGTCAGCTTCATTAGACAGCGTCAGACGTTTCTCAGTGAAGTAATCTTATGGATTGGCGTTTGTTAAAAGCAGGCCCAATCCGGCCGCTTAGTATCTCATGCCTGCGGTAACATGCCCTTTGTGGGGACACACGCCACGGAAAATGCCGTAAATCAGGTTCATGCATGCGAAATAAAAAAAAGTAGTCAATTAAGTGAAGCCGCTTTTCTGAAACGATTTCTTAAAATTCGTTTTCAGTATTTAATAGTATAAATACTGACAACAAATATACGAAGCAGAAAGTATTCCCACGACGGTGATTTGTCTATGATATCGAACCTTTCGCTCAACCAAATGGCGTCACATTCAGAAAATAATCAGGAGAGTGCTCACAATTTTCATAAGTGGGAAACGAGTCATCAGACAAAATGTGATTTGCTCAAATGATGTTAGGCGGAATTACGTCGCTGGAGGCGTCTAATATGCACTGCGAGCAGAATATATTTTTAACCTGAACTGTGGAATGTGACTTTGCCAATAGAACCGAAGAGACGCGTTCCAGGAAGTAGTCTAAAAGAAAGAGACACGATAGCTGCGACAAGACCGTGTCTCCTTCTTCCAGAATGTGACTTTATTTCGTGGGTCTTGATGATTGGTTGGGCATAAGGCATCTGTCTGCAAAATGCACAGCCTGCAATATACACCCAACGCTGCCCACTGGCAGCAACACATGAGTTTACTCGGAGTGAGGGCTATCCTTTGGTTATGTGCGCACAAAGTAAGTAGCGGGCAGCCAGCCGTCAGTTAACTAAGACATGTCGTGTGGAGAAGTTCTCATACAGTCGACGATCTTGGTGCTGCTGCATACATTCAGTGCGAACTCAAATATTATATGTAAGTAACACTTTTTCAAACTTCGCAAACGCTTATTTCCTCCTGGTGCCTCTTTCGTTGATACTTCCTCAAGTAATTCACACCACGCATAAGCAAATGCCTGCTAAAAGTAATGGACAGGCGGCGCCACCACTTACAATTGGTTATAAAACTGGCAAATGGGCCCGTGCTCTTGTGGTGTGGTTTATAGAATCCTGTGTTGCTTCACCCAGTGAAACTACAGGTAAGTCTGCAGCAGACAACATAGAGACTCTCACAACAAATATTCTGCAACGCATTTGTTCAAAGTGAATGCTCTCTTGTCTGTTTTGTCTCTAATGCTTTGTCATACCAGCTCATTTATGTTCCGTTATACTAATGAAATTGTGGGCAAACACCCCTGCACTTCCGACTGATTATAAGAATCTCGAACAAAAATACACCAATACGAACACAGTGATGTAAACACTACCTACTTATTTATCATAAGTAGAATGAACGTATTATTGGTCTGTTGGAAGTATGTGACTGTGGATTTGACGTGGAAGTGTGAACTGCACGCTTCGAGTCCACATCTGGGGACAGAACAGCACCAGCCGACTGGGTCTTCCCTGCTGCAACCGCTCTGTTACCGAAATAAAACTTGTGCCTATCAATGCTGGCATTCCCTGGGCGTAGTTTCAATGGATGACCATGGAATATGGCCGTGTTAGCGGGATTTAACTACTCGATGAAGACAATCACCAAAGCAGGTTATGCATAATGCGGAAGGAAAGTATAGTACCGCCTTGTTACAGCCTGTATGAAACTGGATAGATGTGACGTCCGTCGTCTGTTTACCTGAGACGATGCCCTATACCGCTGACCATATATATCGCCTTATTGTGGATCTTCCCTGAGACGGTACCGAATGCTACCGTTGTCGCTTCAGATATGGCGAACGTATGCTACGGTTAACGAATGGGCAATCCGTGTCTGGACATGGTAAACATAACATATATCGCGGTGGCGTATGATTATCCGGTAGCATCAGAATTTGGTCCTTCCATTTTAAATGAATTGGGAAATTATTCCTGCGACGAGCTCGAACCCGAACTGCACTAAATGTTGCCACCCCAACAAGTAATAGTGATTGAACCACATGTGCATGACAGTGTATATTCAAGGTCACGCGTGCTGATTGGCTAGCCTATAACCTATGACGTTTCACCGCGTCATGTACGCCAAAACACTTGTGCTGCCCGCTGTGGATGCTTCACACCTGTTTGCAACCAACCCTCTTGTTTGCACGCATGAAACTCCAGTTGATTGGCGAAGCAGTCGACCGCCCTTTCGACGATGTCCGCTGCGTACTCCACAGCACACTAAAAGTAGGGATGGCGAACAGCGCGTGAAATTATTTTAAAGTGGTTTAAGACGTGCGCAGAAACTGCCGCACTCTCTCCGTCTCCCCCAACATGGTCCGGTGTCAACAATTACTCAAGAAGATCAGAGGTGGGTGAGTCGCAGATGGCTGTCACGGCGTAAACCCGCACATAGGCTAACCAAAACACCTTCTGGTGCAACAACGTACACTGAGCAGGATTTCAGAGGGGCGAAGATGCGATCACTGGAACAAGGCATTTATTGGCTTGACGTTTCGGATGCTCACTCGAATCCATCATCAGATGCATTCGCAGATAGAGGATTTATTGCTACAACAACCCAGTTGGCGCTAAGAGAAACGACAACCGGGCTTGCTACCGGTTCCCAGTACTCACATTCCTGACAACGCATGCCAGCGCATCTACCGTATTGCCTGTTTTATGGACATATGCTGAAACAGATATTAGGAGGCAAGCGGTCAAGTAATACATACTGACCCAACTGTAAAAGAAACTCGGTGCCGCGCTGGGATTCGAACAGACGAAAGCAAGGAGGCGGCTTTAGAACAGCCAACGCTCTGGCTACCCGATCTTTGTGGCCGCATTGGAAGACATGAGTTTAATCACGTTTGGGTCAATCCACCCGCCCAACCGACTGCAACATATGAAACTACCCAAATTTGATACAGTTAGTTGACTGTCTAAGAATAATTTTGTAAGTAATCTACCTAGAATACACTAGATGACTGCAAAGCTGACATAATTAATATTGACACACCTGTGAAAACTCGTCGCCTCAGTGGGGGTTTTTAACCCATGACGGCAAGAGGAGGGCATTTATAACAGCCAACTCTATAGCCACCTGGCCAACGAAACCCCACCAAGTGCCTGGTAAATATGTAATGGATTCTAGGTGGATTTATTGGGAAATCCTTCTTGTGCATTCAGCTTACGGTGACGGATTCGGTGGATTCCAAGATGGGATCTCGTAGCTCGGTTGGCTACAGAGTTGACTGTACCCCAGCCTTCCTCTAACTGTGGACAGTGCGAATCCCACTAGGTCGCTGTGCTTTTCGCAGTTGGGTCAATATGCATTTTTTACAATCTGTTGAAACATCTATGAAGTGTCAAGTAATTGTCAAAGTAGTTATTGCCACTGATTATGGATCCGTTTGCTCCCCATGCTGACGCGTTTCGATCTTGACAAAATGCACTTGGCTCGAGAAATTACTGTTTCAGCGATCGTGTCGGCTTCTCATTAGCCGCATCGCCACATAATCCTGGAATATATAGGACACCGTAACTATATCAGACTAACTAGAAATCTGTAAAAATTTGCGAAAAATCCGTTAATACCTACAATAACTTATGGGGAATGGCTGTTTACATTGTATGTATCAAAGTCGAGTTGCGCTGCCCGGGTTCTGACAGAGGATTCCACCCGCAGCAATTCGTTCAGAAACGATTCAAAGGTTCTCGTGAATTCAGTGCCTACATGGTGTATGCCCAAAGAAGCAGGACTCAACTTCTCATGAGGACATCAGCCAATCCACAAGTACACCAATGCTTCTATGTTGATCACGTTGTGGAGGCAAAGTACTTCAGGATGGCATGCAACCTGACGTTCTCTGGTGTCGAATTTGAAATTTATCACATGGTATGCATATTAAACTATTACACGAAAACCTTTTATTAACTGAAGGCTCGCAGTGATTTCATTGCCGGTTAGTGTTGTTACAAAATAAAATTAGCATAGACGCTAAATTTAAAACAGTAAGAAAAATTTTTGACGGTTCCAGCTATTGCTAAAGTGTATGCAATTCATGTAAACTATACACGTTTGTCCAGACGATGCCTGAGATGGCCAGTTTGGAACTATTTAACTTCATCAGCCGGTCTTAGACAAACTCAATTCTGAATGACGTCGAAATCGGATAGGGCTATTTGTCATCAAAGGCTTTTTTAGGCCCAAACCCCACCCCCTATGAGGTAGAGACGTGGTGGCGCCGTCTTTCGTGATCTCATTATTCAATTCTTCCCACCGCCTAACAACGGCCATCGACATTATCAACGACCTTTTCCGGGAGACATATAATATGTCCACCCGAAGGCTAAGAGGAGTTCATACCATCGAGTTTCTAGAACCGTGCATTAAGACCTTCTTCTAGAGGCAAAAGAAGGGGGCGTCGATATACAAGCCCTTGTCTAATTTTTGAAAGAGTTACGCAAATGCTCGAATATCTGGTTGTCGGCTCGCTCTCCCGAAGATCTGCGTCAGATACGTCGAGGACACGCTGGTCACAGGCAATAGGAGGAATGTACAGGTTTTCGAGGCGTTGTAACATTCAGTATCTCCGGAAATCCTGTTTACTAGAGGGGGGGGGGGTTAAAGTCAAAAAACCATTAGGACCTCGTTGACTAACAAGTTGCAAAACCGGCAGGCACCTGTGTAAACAGTCTTGTATATACATTTGTCCCAAGGTTTCTGCGCGTCTACTAAGCCACCATCAGCAGACCATAGCCCTCGGAACATGCTGTGCGTTGACAGTTTTCTGACGGAAAATGCGCTTGCGCTTCCGCTGGGTAGACGGGCCGTTTGCAGTACTGCTCAGTGATACATGTTGTTGTTGGTCAAAATCGTGGTCGTGTTTGCTGTGGAACAATGGAAATGGAATGGAACGACAAGGTGCGGGTTCGGCCGCGCCATCCACTGACGTCCTTGCGGCGGCAGGAATCCAGGACTATGTCTTAAAACCGAGCATAGGTGGGGAAAAGGAGGGAGTGCGGTAGATACTTCACAAGTCACTGTTTCTGCTTCATCTTGCTGTGAAGTTCTGTATTGCATGACTTTGCAATAAAAGCCTTGTTTCCTATTATGGATTTCTTTTCAGGAATTGGCGGCTTGCGACATGGTTTTACAAGGAATAATCATTGAACATTATTAGCCCCCTTTTATCGATGACCCAGGAATCGCTCTAAGCCATTTGTGTACAACCCCTTACTAAGAGTTGTGATATAGGTTTATGTGTCATCTAAACGAGCACTAATCACCCAGAACATGCAGCGAGCAATGCATTTTCCCTGACTCTAATTTACATTTTACATGACACACCACGCTAGCAACCAAACAGAAACTTCTAGTACAACATATGTAACTACCCGGTGCTATTAAGTAGCAACAGTGACGCAGTCAAGTTTTAATGGGTGGTTTAGTTTATTCGCATGCTGCGCTCAAAGCCTAAAGCGGGAGACCTTGGCCAACTGGTTTTATGTAATGCCAACTACGGCGCGACTCCTGAGAATGTCTTCAGTTACTCGGAAGCTTGTGTATTCATACTGATGAAGGCGTAATGTTAGCATGCTTTGGTTAGCAGAAATCCTGCAACCGTATGCAAACTGGCACTAAGTGTACTACAAAGCAAACATGTCCTTGTCAAAGTGGATGTGCTGGAAAGCCTTGCTGGGAGTCCTGGTTACACACTTGCCGGATTCATCCATTTATAAAGCAGATAACTAAATCAGAATATGTAGCCTGTTGTACAACCTCCAGGAACGGTTGTTTACCATGTACTGTTTCCTAGCGCTCGAGTGACGAGTTTTCGAGGCTAAATTGGTTAGGCCGCTGCCTGTCTTTTTTCGCCGACTGTGCATTTCTGATAGTCATGCACATGACCTGTCTTTATACTGCGGTTGCCAGTTTAACGCTCTAAAATGCATGCCCGAGTATGATTGGTCAATTGCTGCAGAACTGCATTGAACGGCACAGACCCAAATTCCCGTCGAATGGCGGCTTACCTGACCGTTTACATGGTAAATCGCTCCTCGAACAAATAAACTGCAGGAATTTGCATTGACACTTTTCACAGAAGCTGCATGCAGTTGAATACAACTTGCAGTTGGGAAGTGGACATTAGGATCCTAGAAGGCCCCGCGCGTTATACCTTTAAATCAATGATCGGTAGCGATTCATCATCGTCTGGGACGTGTTAAAAAAAGAGCTCACACACCAGTGCGTTTCGAATGTCCGTTCACTTGCATGGCTGGCTGTTTTCCAAGTAGGGTGGGTTTCATTTTGAAGCTCACCCGAGACAGAAGTACACGAATTCACTGAATGCCGCAGCGGTAAGTCATGCGCGACATTTTTCACCTTGGAGGTGTTCGTGAGTTTGCTGTTCTGTGCTCCGGGATATAGTCTAAGATAAAAGAAATGCTACTGAAAAAAATTTCAGCAACTTTCTTCCCAGTCTTACAAAGAGTGATAATCCGAAGAACATATCTGCATGATGTCGGCATGCGTTTGCAAACACTAACATGCTTTCTTCTCAAAAAACATGGTGTATTTGCTGTTTTCCCACCCGTAATGCCCTTTCATCACATACCTTGCGCGTCCGAGCGTGACCGGATGTGAGAATAATTGGCACATGTCATCCCTGTGGCGAGGGGTGAGCACTTCCGAATTTGTCCGTACTTAAGTGTCATTAATTATGCTCATAGCTGGCCGCTTCACCTTTCTACTATTCATGAAGCATCGGGACCTCAAATTGCGGCGATATCCTACACGTTATTCTCGCAATATATGCGCGCAACCGATTTAATACTTTCGTGCCTCTATTAGCATTCGAAAGCGTATTTTAGCCCATTGATTAAATAGGTCCCCATAAAAGGGCCCTGGTCCACCCTGCCTACGACTCATCTAGGATTTATGAAATAAGGGAATTTATGTTAATCTGCTCAGCATTAGAAACTGTGTGATTGCGACCCGCTGACTAAGTTAAACTGGGAGCGAGTTGGTAAAACATAGTCTTCTGGAAAATGTGAATTCAGTAACTGCTTAAAAATTGGGGAATCGTATCTTTCCTTCCATTCGAATTTACTACAGCTCTCGTTTTATTCCCAATCGATGTCAGAATTCGACCTCGAAATTCTAACTGCACTACGCGTTGAGGTGGCATGTAAGGAAAACTTATGCATTCGCTCAACCTCAAAAATGATATGAGGGTAAGTTGCAATAAAAAACTGAATGATATGCCGATTTCGGTTACCTTTTCTCTTCGAGACTCGTTAGCAGCACGGTCCGCTTAACACAAAATGTGAAATTTTTCATATTTTAATTCCAAGTTACTCTTGACTATTTGGGTCAGGAATAAGCAACCACTAAAATATTGGCTTTCCGCGGCAAACAATCACCGTATGTGTGACGTGGGCCAGGATTGTAATTGGCTGAATTAAGGAAAAGAAAGCTATAAATATAGCTGTTTCAATTTGCCCGCAATATGCATCCTTCCCTTTCATCACGTATGCGGACATTGTCAATCGTCATTGTGGACGATTTAAACCCGGTTCTCCTACTGAAGACCAGTTCAAATGCCTTATGTTTATCTGCGGCCTTCAATTCTCCAAAGACGCTGACCCCCAGTACAACCCTTCACGACAGATTTCCGTCTGGCTGTTTTGCGATGACTGAACGGCCGAACGAGCTGGTAAATCAAGGACGGTGAACGTTATGAATGGCCACTTATCAAAAGTTGAACGGAGGGTAACGAGGTTGGGGGTCAGAAAATCTCTAGTACTTGCCGTTTATGAAAGATTTCTTTGTGGAGATACAGTTAGTTAACGAATGTCATCAATGTCTTGCCCGCCAAAGGCAACAATATTGAACCTGTGTCTTGTGTTGATGACTGTGTATTGACAGAATGGAGGGAATAAAACTGCTGGTATAGATGCCATCGTATCGAATGGTAAACCAAAACAAAGAGAGGAAAGAAGGAAATATATAGAACCTGCCGTTTACGAAAGACTTTCCTATGGGGCGCAGGGATTTAAGGGATGGTATCGTTGTCGTAGCCATTAAAGGCAACGCTGTTGTGCCTGTGGGTGTTACTGCGGGCAACTTGTCGAAAGGTAAATAGAACCCCAGGGGATAGAGGGGCAAAACTACTGGGATGTATGGCAACGTATAGGAAGGCACACCGATCCTAACGGCGTTGGGGGAGCAAAACCCCGTAGCAATCGCCTTCATAGAATTTTTCCGTTTGCGACTGCAATGACCGAACGGATGGCATCTGTGTAGCAGCTGGTAAGGTAACGCTACTGTTTCGGAATGCAATAGGCAGAAATGTTTAATTTGTAATCCTGGGTCTTCTATTGCATCCTTGCCGGAATTTTGTCTCAGGGAACCAATTCTGGACAAGATATCCAGAAAGTAAAAGAATGTTTTGGTGGGAAGTATCGTAGTATTGAGCCGCCATGACAAACATAGAACACAACATGAAATTATAGAATGCACGACACTGCTGGAGTATTTAAAAAGGCCTGCACCGCAAGGTCTTCGAGTATTGACAAAGCAGATTGTCGCCACATGTTCATTACATTCAGTGCTTCCATTGTGTCCTGCAAGCACTTGACATCAGTTAAGCTGGTGAATTGTAGCCCCGTAGATCGTACCGTTCCTCGAGCTTGTTCAGAGCCATAAACATAGTGAACTTCAGTTAATACGACAACATTCTGCAAGTAAACATATATCGAGTCCTTAGGCATATACAAGCGAAGGAGACCCCATGGTGCCTGTTGTGAAACAGAAAATAAAGTTTTCCTTTAAGAGCTTATAGAACAGTGAATAAATGCATACAAGCAATC
>CACRXP010001002.1:119245-136159 GCA_902702965.1 Spirometra erinaceieuropaei
GGGGGGGGGGGGGGGGGGGGGGGGGGGGGGGGGGGGGGGGGAACCGTTACGGCTCCCGTGTTGGAGGGGAGGGAGAATGGTTGGTTGGCAGAACTGCGGGCGCCTGGATTAGCGGCTGCTGATGCGGCGTGGGGCACGGCATAGTGAGGTGTGATCTAAGCCCTCATAATGGACGTCTAGGTCAACATGGCGGTTAATGCTATACGCGATAGAGTGCCAAGCCTATAGGAATTCTCCTACCGTCTGAAATCAACCTACTGTCTAAGGGAATAAGATTTAATCCCACGGATGCTACACCTACCAACTTTATAGATGGTCTCGAATCCATTCTACTGACCTCTATCCTGCCTGAAGACAAGCGCGCCGACATACGCAGCTGTGCCACTGGTATCCTCCGGCAAAAATGACACCATCAAACTCTACCGGCCGAAGAAGCGCAAGGATTGCGAGCACTGAAATCGGACCACAGCATCGTTGTTGTTCCTGCCGACAAAGGTGGCGCTACCGTCATCATAGGCAAAACTGACTACGTCAACAAGGCGAATATAATCTTCAGTGACACGGATTCTTACACCATTCTCACCGAAGACTCAACGAAAAAGCAAGCCGCAGCCATCAAGAAAAAGGATAATGAGCTTTCTCGTCTGACAGTCATAGGTCCAGATGACTCAAAGTTTATGACCCTCAGTGATCCCCATGTCGCACACGCGTACGGTCTCCCAAAGGTTCACAAAATTGGTGCCCCACTGAGGATTACAGTACCGCTCATCGGATCCCCTACTTACAATTGAGCCAAGTGGCTGTACAAGCATCTGAAGCCGCTAACTCACGGATCACGCTACAGCATTAACAGCTCCCACGAATTCCTCAACCGGATTGACGGCCTCAATGTAAGCACTGATGAATGCTTCTTGTCTTTTGACGTCGTTGCCTTATTTTATTCTATACCGCACGACTTGGCAACTGACTGCGTAGCCCAACGGCTACAGGACAATCCTATTGGTATCCCAGCGCACCACGTTATAGAACTGCTCCAACTGTGTCTTAAGAACTATTGTAAGTTCGACAATAAGTACTACCAACAGGTGAAGGGAAGTCCAATGGGCTCCCCAATATCCGGTCTACTCGCCGAACTAGTGTTACAGCGACTAGAACATGAGGTTTTTCAAACTCTCAACCCCAAAATGTGGCTCCGCTATGTAGACGACACCTTTATCGTAATAAAGAACCGCGACGCCGAAAGGCTACATCAGAGGCTGAATTAAGTCTTTCCGGCCGTACAGTTTACCCGCGAAGAGGCAGTAGGAGACGGTCTGTCGTTTCTGGACGTGAAAATACAAAGGCTGGATGACGGTAACCTCGCAAGCAGCGTCCATAGAAAAGGGTCTAATTCTGAGATCATCCTCAATTATGCAAGCAATCAACCTATGGCTCAGAAAAGAAGCTGCGTCCGAACCCTCTTCCACCGGGCCTACCGGTATTGCAGCAATGAAGATCTGCTGAAGAAAGAACTAGGCTTTCTATATCGGCTATTTCGATCTAACGGATACCCAGTCAGTTTCTTGAAGAACTGCCTCAGACGTCAGGCACAACCTCGAGATCCCTCCTCAGATGAAGAAACCGTGACGCGGAAATTCTTCTCCCTGCCCAATATGCAGGGGACCTCAGAAATGATCGCCCGTCAGTTAAGTCAGTTCGGTATTCGCGTTTCACACAAGCCTGCATCCTCGCTGCGCACAGTCTTAACTCGAGTAAAGGATTCTATCCCCAAAGAGGAACAGACTAGCGTCATTTATCGCATCCCGTGTGCCAATTGACCCTGCGTATATGTTGGTCATACAGGACGACGCCTGGGAACTCGTATTAATGAACACAAACTAGCTGTCCGTCGCCGTGATCCACTGTCCCTCGTCTTTGCACACGCACTCCAGTGCGACCACCGTTTGAATTGGGATAACACCGAGGTCATCGCCACGGCCAACACAAAAGAGGCGAGAAAATTCCTAGAGGCATGGCACTCTAACGCGGATAGCATCAACCGCCATGTTGACCTAGACGTCCATTATGAGGGCCTAAGATCAAGCCTCACTAAGCCGAGCCTGACGCCGCATCAGCAGCCGCTAATCCAGGCGCCCGCAGTTCTGCCAACCAACCATTCTCCCTCCCCTCCAACATGGGAGCCGTAACGGTTCCCCCGCCCCCCACTTCCTACCCTCCCGGCTCAGAACCCAGCATGACTCCCTACCCGCATCCCTCTTCACACGCTAATGGTTCGTCCGCCAATGTTTGTCCTGTCTCGTCTATTAGTCTAGTGTGACTGTCTCACTCTCTCTTTTCTCTTCATTTCGTCTGACGACGGGTTGGTGTCACCAATTCGAAAATTCACGAGTACAACTCGATTTTTTTCCGAAGAACCTCTTTCTTTTTCATTATATCGTCTCGGAATGCCTACCACTTCTACTCTACAACATATATATATATATTGATATATTTATATATATCAATTCGAGTTAATATTTGATATCCAAAAAACTTATACCGTTCATCATCATCCCCAGAATAAGTCGAAGAAGAAAAATGGGCGTTTGCATGGACCACTGTGTATTGGTGCTGACGGTTCGGAAACTTCCTCGTTATGATCATCAGAGTAGTGGGCTGTCTGTTCCTGCTTTCGCGAAGTTGTTCTGACTTGCCGCCTCTCTTGTGTTATTGGCTTTCGTTCCTCCGCGGGCGGCCACTGGCGCGCTGCTGTGACCTCTGCCCCCTGACCTGCTGTCGTAATTGCTGCAAATCCTGTGGGCCCATGGACCCTCACCTCATAATCGGATGGACTGGTCAGCTGGCGTTGCATGCGCGAATCACGCTCGGCTGTCTGCGCACGCCGGTGGGGCGATGTTTCGCGTTGGTCGTTTGACCTCCGGCTGGCTCCTTCCCTGCTGTGAAGGTGACAACTGTTGAGGAACCGCGACTCGCTCGCCAGTACTGTCGGCACCGTCTGGACTGACAGGAGCCTTGTACGCAGCGCCTGGTAGGCCGGATGAAGATCAATAGCCCTGTTGATTGTGCCAACTGAGGAGCAGCTTTCGAGCACCAGCCTAGCCATCTTGTCATGTGCTCGACCGAGGACATTTGCTTCCCCAAAGGCGAAACTATGTTTCACCTGTTGCATGTGGCCATATACCAGTGACAGTCTATCCTCGCGGTTGACTGCAAGGATCGTGAGTGCCGACGAAAGACTACCCGTCAGCGATTAGACGGTGAAAAGCCGAAGTATTGACTTGCGATCCCGAACGTGAAAAATGTTTCCGAGTCGAAATCTAGAATCATAAACCATTTTGGGATTGGAGTGGCCCATAAACCGGAATCCACCATCACACAGCAGCTAATGAGACCCAAAGACCCGCTACCGGCAACGGAACAATCAGCAGTGGTATACAGCATAACGTGCCAAAATTACAATGTACGGTATGTTGGTGAAACGGGGAAACGCCACGGAGAGACCTAAGCCAATCGCCCGCCAGCAAGCAGGTCAGAGTTCGTGTGTCAAGCATGCCAATAACACAAGACAGGCGGCGAGGCAGAACAACTTCGCGCAAGCAGGAACAGACACCCCATTACTCTGATGATGGAAACGAGGAAGTTTCCGAAATGTCAGCACCAATGCACTGTGGTCCATGCAGTCGCCCCTTTTTCTTCTTCGTCTTCTTTTGGGGATGATGAACGATATATATATATATATATATATATATATATATATATATATATATATATATATATCAGGTCTTTGCGAAATACATAAGTTTTTTTGGAATGATTCCAAAAAGCACGCTTAGGGCTTAAAGACAACACATATTTTTGTATCGTAGATGTGGATTTGTTTAATTTTATAGGGTAAAGTTATCGGTTGAGAATGACAACCGCGGTACTTGGATTTGTTCCCATTTAATCCGTAAAAAGCGCCGCTGTAGGATTTGGTTATAAATAGAAAGAAGAAGGCATATCGATTAAAGTTCACAAAACAATGTCTTCGCCCGTCAATAGTAGGTTGCAAAAAAATTATATGTACTATTATTTTTAATTTACGAACATGACAAGTAAACCTGACAGAACAACATGGTCCAGGATGGACAGTAGCCTATTGGGAAATTCCTCCGGCAATTAGGAACTTTAAAGGAATTAAGGAAATAGAAGCATTTCCTGAGGTCATACCGAAAGCAGTGGAAAGTTGTGGAAAGTTGGAAGTCCTAAGTTGATTATCTTAAAACAAAATGCTTCTGATGTATTACATTTCGCGTCCAATTTTGGTCAGAAACTCTAATTGCCGTGTTCCAGAGAGCTACGACTCACATCAAAGGAAGTGAGAGATCACCAACAAAGTGCATTGCTACTTTTTTATTTCAGGGAAAATTACTGATGTAAATTCAATACAACTCTTCGGTCCGCAAAGCTTGCAACGTCATGATAACTAGAGATCAAAGGCCGCCAACTACAGTATGCGCTGACAGCAACTTGTCCTATCCCACATGGAGCTGTTATTGATTGCGCATAAAATTTTCTGAGAACTGCCGAAAGGCATGTCCGCCAGCTGGCAGTCCGACGTCGTTCTTCAATGCCAATTAAAAGAACCCCCCCCCAGCACTCCCTCAGCTGAAGTAGTTAGTGTTAGCTGTCTTGATGGTGATTAGGCTTAAAGTGAACGTCTTAGTAGTAATCAGCGTTTGAGCGCGTGAAACAATGCTCTCCCGACTGTGACACAATGACCATAATCCGTCGCTGTTGTTGTTTTCTACTGCTGTTGCTAAGTCAGGTCAGGTCACGGAGGTCAAGTTGTCAGACCTATTCACTTCACTGCAAAACCCACCGTCAACAATGTCTTCCAAAGCGTCTACTGTCTGCATCGTCCACATTCGAGTATGCACTCACGCAAGCACGTCCACAAGACTCCGGTGTTCATGTGTAAGCGTACTCAATACACGCACACCTAACTGCTGGGCCCTTTAACTATATCTCACACGAGCCTATATGCGCTTATTCACGTAAACACTCAACGCGCAGTACGGGCGGCGAAAGCTGCTTTGAGTTGTGGATTTATAAAATTCTCACAATGGGATATGTCTCTAACATCAGTGTATAATCCACTCCGTCTATGCTCGCCGTCACAGGTCTCCGTATGATTACGAACACCTAATTAATCTCCCTTAATGAATTTTGGCCACAGATTGTTAGGCACTTCTTGGCGAATAGGAAAAAGACGGCTTACCTTGCCCGACAAAATGCTTCGGTAAAGTGAAGATTAATACTTACCAGGGGATGGGAAAGACGTCATTGTAGTTCATGATTACTGCTATGCGACGGTGAGGAGGGGTGCAGTCAACGATACAAACGCTGTGTCAGCCATTGCGTGTGAGAGGTCTATCTAAGGAAAATAAACTGCCTGTTATTCAGAGCGTTAAATACTTCTGGGAAACATCCCGACGGGAGCATGGCCAGACGATGACTGCTTGCAGGCTCGTAGATAATGCAACGTAGCCTCATGTCAAAAACCGCCTTTTGTAATCCTTATCTAGTATGACAAGGAAACGGGCACCTCCAATGTTATAATTGACGTTTTGCCAAACTCCAACAACGGTGCACATTTCATGTCCCTACATATGCCTCAACCGTGACCCTTATCCTAGTCTACCCGGTATTTGGCACAAAACAACTCGTATTTTACCGGCAGGTAGTGCGCCGGGATCCGACTAAATGCTCCTTACATGAAGCTTGGGCCATATTTCATGCACATAATTTGGAGACCTTCATTTGTTAAGATATCAAGAAGGAGAGCAAACTTTATGGGGGCCTACGTTAGCAAAAGGCCACTTATTTTATCAGAACCGGTGAAATCTCATAATTGAGGAAGACTGTTGTGTTTGACTTGAAATTAAGTACATTTCCAACACTAAGCATATTGATTTTTGTAAACTTGTTATTTAGCTGATAATTCACGTAATCAAAAGAAGAGGAGGCGTTCACCAGGAGCGGTGTATTTGAGGTCTGACGTTTCGGGTAGTCATTTCTTCTACCCTTCTTCAGAGACTGAGTAGTCATGCACACAGCTTTCATTTTATGGCGCACTTTGTTTGATGCCTGGCCCTCCAATGCCGCCTGTGTGGCTGCATCCGACCCACATGTCACCGTGACCTGAATTCCGCCCATCTTCGTCGGCCGCGGCTATAAGTGACGGCCCCGATTGTCCCGCGCCGTGACTGTAACCAGTCAATAATGTACGTAAAACCAGATAAGGGGGAGGTAAATTGATGTGACAGTTTACAGAACAGTCGGTAAACATCCAGGCTTCTTGCACCTGCCCCGCCGTATGATCATCACCTCGGCCCACATTTTCAACGGCGTCAAAGTCGAAGACGTGTCCCATTTGGGCGGCATAGGTTGCTACCTCTGACTTTGGGTCCAACCTTCGCACGGTTAACTTATGTTCGTGTATGCGCGTTTGCAGCCGTCGGCCGGTTTCCCCAATGTAGTTGCACATTCCGCGGCTGCATTGAAGTCGGTAGACAACAGCCAACATATCCCGTTTAAGGATCGGGGCTTTTGGCCACATCACTTGCTGGCGGATTGTTGAGTCGGGCCTGTAGGCAACGCCAACCTACCCAAAGACCCCAACGAGCAGCTACTTAGAAGGACACTTTATAGACTTAAAGGGATTAACGACAATTAAAGGGAAGACTAGAATGGCCCTGTTCGGCTTACTAGCCGTCGACAGCCAGTCGTGCACAATCGCGGTGCGTGAAAAACCCTGGGCGTGATCCATCGAACCGAAAGCTTGAAGTTTAACCCCCCTAACCACTGAGATTAAATCAGGCATACGGCATGTCGATTTCCTATGGGTTATGAAATTTCCGCAAAGTTTAACGAGATTGTAGACGGATGAGCGGATTTCTAATGCAAAATGCCAGTCCCAAAGGCTGCACTCGACGCACGTTTTCGGATAAACGGACACCCACTAAAACGCGTGATCCATGCGGGCGTCCATAATGGTATCTTAGAATAGGACCCGTAGCGTGTAGAGTTTTGAACTTAGAAAATTGCACAACCAACACTCACCACAGTCACCAATAGGGATTTTACAAATGACAACTCAACAAGCAATGATTCGTGTTATGTCTATCTACTTGGGCCACCGTTGCGATGACAGGCATGGTTACAAGTCCATTTTAGTACCTAGGTCGAGCCGTGCTATTTTGTTCGACTTGAACTCGCACATGTACTCACATATTTATAAATGCGTTTAATCATTCCTTCTTGCACTACACTTTTGGAGATTTGCAATTTTACATAAAACTCACTGCGAGATTAAGTCGCTGTCAAATAGCATTTAATAAAACATATTAATAAAACATTTCCTGAAGCCGTATTGACCTGTCTAAGAAGTACCGAAAATAAGTGTTTGCCAACTTGACTTTTAAAGTGTAACATGATAATATTCGCGGAACTTAGACAATCCAAAGATCCCCCGAAGTTAAAGTAACTCAATTAATTTTTCAAGTTTAATACCATACTTTCGGAGGCACATGTGACGAACAAATTCTTATCAGGCTGTGTGAACGGAGTGAATATCCCAAATACTACTGAAAAACCTTGCGGATAAATTATATCGCAGCAACATCAAATGCACTAAAACGACATGCAGAAGGCCACCTTGCGACATTTAATGCCGGAATTAATGAACTGCACCGGAACTTTTGTCAGAGAGCAGTGGCCCTTGACCGCCTTGTAAACAACGAGAGACTAGCATTTAAAGACTATGCAGAGGCAGTCAGAATTAAAAGAATGGAGGCCAGGTGGACTAAGCTACTACGAAGCGTCCAGTCAGTAAAAGCTCAGACCGTCCTTCCGAACAATCCGGAACGGTATGTACATAACTATTCCTCAGTACGTCTTGATAAAGCTCTCGTATATCTATTAGCTCTTGGTCCTAAGTTATTGATTGTCTAAAGTCGACTCTAGTCAACTGCTGCCAACAGTATCTAAGGAAGGCTCCGATAGGCCAGGGCCTCTTGACAAGGACTCACATCTATAACCTTAGGAAACTTCGCAAATATAAAGACATTGTGCTGGCCAGACCAGATAAGGGTTCAGGAGTAGTCATGATGGAGAGAACGGATTATTCGGCTAAACTAGAGGAAGTACTCTCGGATCGTTCACAGTTTTCGAAATAAGAGAAAGGTTAGGATCACACAGAGGCTGACGAGGGTCAATTGGCGAATATTCTCAAAGATCTCTGCAAAGAAGGCCATTTGTCTACTAAAGAATATAAACTACTGAGGCCGGAGGGCGCGACATCACCATGGATATACGGTCTTCCTTAAATCCACAAAGAAAGGTTGTCCCTACCTTCAATCTTCGATATGAGGAATTCGCCTTATCACATCGTTGCAAAATGGTTAAAGGATTGAGTGAAGCCACTGCAAGGTCATCTGTATAGTCGAAGTTTGAAAGAATCCACTGAGTTCGTTGAAACTATCAGAAATATTAACGTTGGCGGACGAAGGATGATATCACGGGATGTATAATCGCTGTTTACCGACGTATCTGCGTCAGAAACGATAAATAATCTTTGTAATGTTATTCATGATAGAAACTTCCTGACAGGCATACTAGTAAATACGGTAAAAGCACTCCTGACGCGTTGCACACAAAATGTCCAGTTTATGTGCAATGGTTAACTTTACAAACATATAGATGGCGTGACAATGGGCTCACCTCTTGGACCGTTCCTTGCAAAAGTTTTTTTACGCAAAGTCGAGAAGACAAGATTACAAGAAGCCAATACTGACTTCGTCTTCTACGGCCGGTACTTGGACGATATCTATTGTCTGGCGGATGTACCACCGATATCGACGACCTTGTCCAAAAGTTCAACAGTGCGCACCCCTCGCTAAAGTTCACTGCTGAGTCTGAGACAGATAAAGAAATTGGGATTATCGATGTCCTTCTACGCAGGCAGCAGGATGTGTCTATCCAGCGCAGGGTGTTCTGAAAGAAAACCAGGACGGTAAAAAACATTAATTTCCTCAGTTTTGTTACCTTCAACATCAATCGAAATCTAGTTCGGCGATTAGCAGCTAGAGTGAGGCGCAGCTGGACAACTGAAGCTATTGAAGCAGAGCTACAGCAGCTGCCGGACACACTTCGCGAGAACGGATACCCATATGAAATTTTCCTTCGAAATATTAAGGAACGCATTGCGGAGCTCACTATTTCGACTGCAGAAAAGAAAGATGCATCCATAAGATTGACTTTGGCAGGGGAGGCAGCGAACCAACTAGTCAGACGGCGCTTGACTACAGCTAGTACGACAGCATTCTCAGCGGCAAATTTCAGAGTATGTTTCACAAAATTCCCCTCCTACGTTTGGGAGGTAAAGACAAACTACCGTTGTAGGCCATACCAAGGTGCATGGGGAAGATGAGCGTTAGTGACTTAAATGCCCTTGAGACACCTAGTAGCACTGTCAATTTTGTACATTGTCATTCCTTCATGTAACTGTATTGCCCTGACGAAGAAATACCGAAGGCACATGTTTGTCAACTTGACTTTTTTTAAGTGTAACATGGAAATGTTTGCGGAAATTTAGCAAATGTTAGTTGAAAATCACCTGAAACGCCCGACTTTGGGTGTCTAAAAGCGAGTGAACTTTGTTGTTGTTTTAGTACACGCTGTCTGAGTTTAGCAGGTTAACATTGAACAGTCCACGCATTGCCTGTTATTTAAGTGGTCAACAGACGTTCCTCCATCATTTAATTTCCTTGATAAACCGGAGCTAATGGCACGTGTTTTTATTGTCATACTACTGTTGCGCATTACTGCCAAGGCCTGCAGATCTGATCAAGGTATTTATACTTCCCTTACTTTTTTTTCAATTCCAGGATGTACTGCATTAGATCGAGTCCTTGCTAAATCAGCTACAGAATATATTAAATCTTTACAGTTGAATGAACTAAAAAAGTGTCGCTTTTTATTAAAAGAAAACACGCCGTACGTACCAGACGTTTCCGAAGGCATTAAGGGTGAATATTATGTAGAGGAAATACTCTGATTGCTAAGATCGGTCGTCCAAATGGCAAAAATTGCGAACAAAGTTATTTTTTAATCTGCATTTTTCTTACTTTTACAAGAGTGTGTTTGTCAAAATTATTTCATATCTTTTGTTTTTAATATAATCCAACCAAAACTTGGTGTTAGTCAAGAGGACACAATATATATGCTGCCTATCGGTCAAGAATGCTCAATCTGACCATGAAGAATAACCTATTTATTCAGTCACGGAAACGCTTAACTCAAATTGGCATAAAATGTTTGCGAAAATAGAATTATTAAACAAGACGCAAGGCATACAACTTAAATTACTGACTTGTTGATCACAGGCCAGATAACATCCTTAGTTTTTAAACAGTACAGCATAGAGGACTCACGTGTGCCAAAATATCAAAAGATTTTCCAAGGTGACTTATGTGTATTGGGTGTGGGGCAAGTGCATTCCTGACAACTGTCAATTTTAACATTATCACAAAGGTAAACAATATGCACATACATTTTCTATAATCTGCATGTTTTCGTTCATCTCAAAAGAGTCCTCGAGGAATATTCTGCCACCAGATATGTGCCCCAAACTGAACTCCCACGCCTCACTTCCGTTGTTTTTGGAGCAGCACCTGTTCACCCAACCGTACATGCTGCATTATTTCGTGATGAATGATGATACGATAACAAGTTTTAATTTTTCCGTAAGAGGTAACAGCACAACAGACAGATGTCTTCTCCGAGACGTAATCCATGAGCAAAGACACATGATATTTTACTGTCTTATTAATTTGCCCGTAACTTACTTCTGGATTACTCATTTGGTAAGGCAGTTTGTTATCATGAGTTTGTTTGTATAGGTTTAAACGCCTGTAGCCAATAATTGCATTTTGAACTTGTTAGCATTTAACTGATAATGATATTTTAAATAGAATATTCGAAAGTACGGTAGACAAATGAGAACACCAAAAGTCATGGAAACACTGGAGGCAGCTTTCAAAAATTTGACGACAGTGGCCGTAGTTAACTACTTCTACAATCAGGAATATTCCAGTTATTTGTATATTTCTGAATTAACTTTTCCTGACCTCGATCGAAATCGTCTGCTTTCGGACCAAGTCGGAGGTACTGTGACTTCTGTGTGGAAAGACGTAACCCTTCGCAACGTCAATATTCTGGCCCAGGAAACCTTTCTAAAATCATCTCCAAGAGTCTGCCGTGACTAGCTGATGTATATGAAAATGCGTCTGCTTGGGATTCCGTCGGCAACTAACAAATCTTCCGGTCCCATTATGAGCGTGCTATTGTCTCTTGTTTGTCTCTAGGAAAAGAACATTCAGACAGTTACTCACCCACACACATTTAAATGTACACTTTATTAATGCACACCATACTCAATTGATTTTTGCTACTCATAAGGTCGTTTGTCATGGGTGTTAAAGTGGTGCTTTGTATTCGATGCAATAATAAATACTGATAGCACAATTCTGAGAAATGCTGCATTCATAATTTCCGACAGCTTACACTTGCACTTTGGCTTCGATCGGGGCGTTTATGGCCAAACGCTAGAAGAAACACCAACAGTTCTATGTTTCCCCTCAGCAGCACTTGAGCGAACTGGTTTTGTTCAGAACGTCTGTGTCCATTTCATTTAGCAAAGCAAGTCGTTTAAAGTCTGTCGGATATCCCACAAAATTATGCCTGCAAGGTCAAGGTCGAGCCGCTGGTTTTAAATTTGAAAATAAGCGGAGGATATTATCTAAAGTGGTTTTTCTGTGATACCTAACGATTTAATACCAGTTTTTCTGGTTGAATTTCCTTAAATTCAGGCCTCTTCTCTAAGAACTGCCTGCTGCCATCTCCTTTCGAGTTCTGCTAGTTTATGCCCGTTCTTCACTAATCGCACTTTGCAAATCTCATTTTGTGCATCCGATTTCCCTCTAACTGTTGTAATTTATTTTAACATCGTTAGCCCCCAGCTGAAATTCAGTCAACTAGTCTGCCAGAAGTTTTCTTAATCACAAATTGCCTCGAGACAAGAGGAGACCAAAAGTCACTGGTCGACGTAAGCTCTCGGCTCTTGTAGGTAAACATGACCTAACTAAACGTAAGTCAGAGGCTTTAACTAAATCTAAATCAGATGATATTACTAGTCAGTCGTCACCCGCTGTAATTGGTCGGCAGCTTAATCCGTCTGCACTTGACCACTGCAATGACTTTATGCTAAAGTTTGGCTCTTTGCTGACAATTCTTGGACATTTATTTGACGGGAACATTTCCGATAAACCCTCTGAAGAATGAAGGCGTCTCTACTCACTTGTTCACCTGATCGCCAGTGAATCTTGTGATAGACAGAAGCGTTCTTACAACTTACAAGTCTTTTTACGTCTGTCAGACAGCCCGAAAATTATGCCTGCCATTATAGGCTCTCCGTGACTTTCGAAAATATTCAACTTAAACATTGATAAATCCTATTTTAGTTTTGATTTATAGATTAAATTATAGAAACTAGTATTTAAAAAAAAATCTGCGTAAACTCAAACGGTAAATATTTAGAACATACTATAAAATGCACTTGAGTAAAGGTTAGCAAACAATATTCGAATATGTACGCAATTTTCCTTCACCAAATGATGTAAGCTGTCTAAGTGGCATGCTCTCTAAAATGTTATTAGGACATTTTGATCGTCGGCGAATTGTAGGATATAGCGAATTTGCCTCAGTAATATTCATCTGATTCAGCTACCTCGAAACGCATTATGTAAAGTATTTACCGTCTTGCTAGCGCCTCTAATAGGTTAGGGGGTATAAAAAAGGATGATGACTTAGTGTACTTCAGTGACAGATTACGGGGCACAGATTACTCTGTCGACAGTTAGCAGCATGGTGTTTATTTTAATTAGTTCGGCTACGCTTGGTCTAGGTAGTTAAAATGATGCGTCAACATTTAATTAGATACTAGTGACTTGCAGATACCTGGCCGACTTCCAGAGCATATCAGCTAAAAATATTAATATGATGTACACTAGCACAACTGCAGTAACGGACAAAGGAGCAGACAGCGTAAACGTTCTCTCTCTTGGCATATGCAAAGACTGCCAATTTTAACCTTCGGTCTTCAGAAGACTAGAGGAGGTCGTATAAAGACGTTTTGAATTATTGACGAAATTTAAGGATAATTTAGATATGTGTAGTATTATTTTGTATGAATACTGCCTGTCTTTTAATGCTAGAATTCTTAAGAAATGGACACGTTCGAGTAGCAGCCCTTACATAGCAAGAATGGGGATGAATAATTGACATGATTATTCGGTTGTAAATAAAAAACCATCAATAATGCTTGGAAATCTGTAAATTTAAACCTGTCGTCTGGTTAGAGCTTTCTAAATAACAAATTTAACAAATGGTTCAAATTTGTTTAAGCAACTAATGCCACAGCTCGTTGATGTTTACTGTCATACAGTAAAATAACTTTTAATACGACGTTCTGCTGTAAAATAGGTCTGGAAGTGTCCTGTTTGGTAAGCCTCGTTACACTGCACAGTTTGAGTGTAGGATTCATGCCAGTAGTCAGAGCGCGCTTAGATGACAGTAAAAGAGAAAACGTTCAAAATGCCATGGGTGATCATGTTACATTGTTCATTTTGTTTCACGCATAACATCCCTTCGAATTTGCGCAAGTTTATTGATTGCGGAAAATGCTGTCTTTCTACGCCTTACTGTGAGCCAAATCCTCGTGCATAAAACTACTACACATAATGAAGCCCGACATCGATCTTAATTTTTTTTAAATCACATGCCGTTGCTAAATAACTCCCCTCCATGAACTGAGATTTCAAAAGGTTAAAATGTTTGCAATGAATATTTTTAGGCTTTTTATAGTTTTTAGAAGTTTGATAAAGTGAGTAGCATACAATTCGTGACCTGTCTCATGAAACATGACAACAAAAGCTGAGGTGAGAATGTTTAAAAGTCTAAATTGCTGCGCATTCAACTTGAATGAACACCATCTCCAGTAGTTGTTCTTTGCTGCAGAGGCAGCAGAAATGCAAAATATAATAAACAAATACCCTAATATTACTATAATAATTTGTCTTTAATTTTTCTCCCGTCGGAATAACCAATTCCTCTTTTAGAATCTACTAACCTGGCTACATAAAGCTGTCGACGCGTTCGAAGTCCTCGTTTTTTACAACTAGTTCAGCATTGCCTGACAAAACTACATTTATAATTCTGAAGGCGAAGATGTGATCGCTGGAAGAAGTAATTTATTGGCCTGACGTTTCGGATTCTCACTCGAATCCATCATCAGAAACATTCGCAGATAAAGGTGATAGTGGCAAAAGACGTGTTGTATTTATAGCACGTTGCTGTCGTGAGGCCGTAGGTTTACTGTAATTAACAACCATCGCAATCACCGCTGGGATCGTAATTGATGCGGTGGTGGCTTGTCGGTCCGAGTCCGAGTCGTTAATTGCCGTAATTTCGTCATCCATGCTGGATGCTCGTGTGACGATGGCTCGGCAATTTGGCCCAGTGTCACCATGATAATTGTTCGCCCGCGCCCTCTTCACGTGACTGATTCTCATGCCCAGGGAAAATCTCAGGACGGAATATGGTACCAGGAGGTCATTGTACTAGTTAATGTATTGCGGGTCTGAGAACCATGACTCGAGCACCTCGCGGCTCACGCGGTTGTCACCCATTCCGAGGATTCCAGCCTCTTGACATTTGAGTGTGCCGTTACATGACAGCTAGCGTCTCCCCGCCTCACTGCTGCTGCGTGCTCGGCAATTCGCGTACGGATTAATCTCCTAGTTTCTTCGACATAGTTGCTTTATTCGCAACACCACCAGACACGGCAAATGAGGACATCCAGGATGGCCAGCTGATTGTTTTCCTCCTCCTTTTCCATCGTAAATCGAATGTCCGGGAAGACGGCGTTGAGTTGTTCTTTGAAAGTCAGCACCTGATCCCGTTCGATGACGACAAAGGTGTCATCTAAATATCGAGCCCAGAATTTCGGTGTGTGATGTCGGAAAACCAGCGACTTCAGCCACTGTAGGACCACCTCGGCTCTGAGTCCCGAAATCGGCGAACCCATTAGCGTTTCCTTCACCTACTTGTAGATTGTTTCGTCAAAAGTAAAGTGCGTCTTAAGACAGAACTTTAGGAGCTGGATGATTTGGGCTTGTCCGAGACGATTTTCCGTTTCGTCACATTCCTCTCGTAGGAGTAGCTCGATGGACTCGACTGACAGGTTCTGCGGGATAGAAGTAAAAATGGACGTGACATCAAAGGAAACCATTACATCGCTTGGCAGGAGACTTACTCTTTTAAGTTTCTCCAAGAATTTCGTTGACGAGCTGACTGTGCTGTTCGAATCTGAGGTCAGAAACTTAAGAATTTGTGGCAGTCACTTTGCCAGTCCGTATGTTGGAGTGCTCTTTAGTGATACGATAGGCCGGATAGGAGCGCCCTCCTTGTGTACTTTTATGATTCTGCTAGAAAATGCCTACTGGGTTGGCAAATTCGGCTTCAATGTTTGAATAGCCTACTATCAAGTTCTATCACTTATTTAATTGAAACCTATAGTCTGACAACATTTTCAATCGGCAAACCTAGAGTGGCTTACTTTTTTCTAAAGGAAAAGACACCCATCTTTATAGTAGAAAAAACGTTATGCATATTTATTTGTGGCGTGCTAAGTTACGCAATGACTCATGGGATTACAACTGCATTCATTCATCGAGGGATGGAGATGGGATCGAAATGCTCGTCAAGAAAGCGAATTTACTGTTTGAAAGAGCGGCGCTTAATTTATTACGGCGAAGTTATATCTAAAGACAACATCTGCATGCGTCACCTTATTCAACTACAAAAAGCGTTCGGGAGTCAAAGCCGCCTCGATTATCCTGTCATCGAAATGCTTTCTAATATAGAACTCTGTAGTGTGGCTCTGTTTTAACTTCATTTTCAGACTAAGTAACATAAGGGAATTTTTTCAACTTGCCGCCTTTCATGTACATGTTAACAGTGAAAAAATGTGCGTCAAACTAGTCCGAATATCTGTCCAAAATAGGTGACCACATGGTCTCTGATAAATAAGAGCGGTTTGTAGACAGAAATTGACATATGCCGACAAGGGTTATGCAGGCTTACTTTGCGGTCGTTCAAGAGGTCATCTTAATCATATGAAGTCGTTTTACACGCACAAATAACAAGAGATGGACATAGTTTTATATATACACCTTGGTTTAGCTAAGGACTCAGTAATTGCGGAGGTCGTCATCCTCCTAATTGCTATCGCCCAAGGACAGTGATCCCGATTTAAATGAGGTTTTTGGGGTGTTTTCTCAAAGGCTTGTTTTCAGCCTCCTTGCTGACCAGCTTCTGGAAAACAGAACTCTGACTGTTTCATCATATTTCTGATCAGTGTCCGGACGGCATTATGCAGACGCGAAATAGTTTTAACGGTTAATATGGTGTAGCTTAAAATCAGTGCTCACGATATCTTAAAGCACGTCGACGGTTTTAGCTGATTACATTGACGCTGACGCTGCTGAACAGTTTAAAGTATATAGAACTTCAATGGTTGAAATAAAGTACATCTACCTTTTTTAGCCGCCAGACATGCTGATGATTCCCCCATTTAAACTTAAACGAAAACGCGTTAATAACGGTTAACCAAACTCGGCAAAAGCCGTGTAAGATGCCTACAGTTTAAAGGACCGCAGTTAACAAGAAAACGCGACCGTGAATGACAACAGGGAAAACAAGCAAGCCGAGTGGCAAGCACTCATGTGTCCCGACCAGAAATACTAGACTATA
>CACRXP010001002.1:139987-151643 GCA_902702965.1 Spirometra erinaceieuropaei
TCCGTTGTTCAATTTACGTTAAGGATATCTCATCGGCAGTTAACTATTTTCAAGGTGCTATGCATGCAGAAGGACTAAGATCTGTTCACTCCATCTTTAAATCTAGGAATCAACATTGATTGCACGCTCTGAGGTTTTTGAGCTAAAACTCTCTCCTTTCGTTCAGTTTCCTATCAGCAGAATTTGCCATTTCGCCAACAATTTTAAAAAGATAATTCTGCACCTGGAAATTTGAGGTGAGTAAAAACGTTGACGCCAATGAATGACTACTTGAAGACCTATTCTTTAGAAACAATATCTTTTAATTATCTTTATTCAGCAACTTTGCTGAACAATTTTCAGTTAGGTTGTCAAGACTATGAACTGTTTCGAAGTAAATATCTTTATTTGGACAGAATGGTTACCGTAATGGATTCTTGTTAAGGGCTTTTAGAACACATGAAATAGAAACATCGTAATAGACACCGTATGCCACACGTGTAAAAAGCCAGTAAATAACTGTTATGAGTACTCCGCAAAAAGTAGAATTATGATGTAGAAACAAAGAGTTGGTTTTTCTATTCTCCCTGTCGGATTTAGCTGTGCTACATATTATCCAAACATAGAATTACGAACAGTTTTTACAAGCACGCTGCAAAAAACATAGTCACTGCTCCGATCCTATCGCGTAGTGTTAGTCAACAGCTTCGAAATTATAATTGATCTTCATTACTGTTAGCTTTTCTTTGTAACGAATACAGCATTGTCAACAGTTACACCGGCTACACATCTTATCATTATCTTATTATTTTTTATAATAGGGTTTTTTTAAAAAATATTTACTATTAACTGCGAGTATGTTTTGATATGATCGTTGAAATTGAGATATGTATATTGATCAGAAAGTTATCAGCAGTGACGTGCGACCGCGCTTGTGACGAGGCAAGCACTGATGTGTATATTATATAGGTAAACATAAGACGATGAGTTTGAGTAAATCATGCGTGAAACTACATAAATGAGGTGAAATTTGCATGATTGCACTCTAATATGAGACACTTGTGTCGGCTTGCATGAGAGTGCGTCGCACCGCTTTTATTTTTATCACAAAACCAATCCGAAATAAAAAAATCTTAGATGTATTCCGATTAAACTGTTTTAAATATGCCTCCTAATGAATCGATTTGCGCCGTTTTCCTTAAAATAAAAGATGCAAAAGCTGGATGTCTGCATGCCGCTCGATATTCGAAAATAATCTAACAGTGTTTCTTTCTAAACTCGTAGGAGGAAACGTAGCTATTACTTCTGGTTCCGTCATAAATTTTATCCTTATCATTAATTGCACGTTTACAATTATTTTGTTACTCTTCTTCACTTTTATATGAGACGACTGCAGCAAGGTTGATAATGGCACTCGTCCAATTTCTTGCATCTCTGCATTGTGTGTGTAACCGAGATTGCTCTGAATACGTACTATTAACTACCTGTCTACTCTGCCACTAAAGTGCCGAACTGAGAACAAACGTTTTTGGTTTTCACGTATCAGCAGCGATCGGGCTTCCGACGAGGCAGATACGGGGGCTACATACTGTAGCTTAGCACCCTACGATGAGGTCAATGCAGTTTGTTCGAACATGGATGTACTCTTATTTCTTTAATTTCATAATAAGCACACGTAGTGCAAAACGTTTAGAGTGAAACCGTTCAATTCACCTTAACCATGTTCTCTTATAGAAAAGATCATGGCGCATTCCTGAAAACAAAAAAACAAAGTCACCTAAAGAAGCATTTGCCTGCCTATATACACTGCCAATAGCCCTGCGCAGAATTATCTAAATCCTTAAAAATACTCAATCTGAAAGCAACCGGTTACTGAAGAGCAAAGACATCGGAATCAACGGCATGAAAGAAGAACGGACTCATTTCCTGTAATAAACATTTATTTCGAGCTTATTAGCTAGCGTGATATACGGCATTCTGATCGGAAGTTCTTGCGAAGGGCTAACATCCAAAAGGAAACCGAGCGTGCAGTACAGTCCAAAGCGTTGAAAGGACGTTATTTGCAACGTCTGTGAAATTTTTCTTGTGTTTAGCATTGTTTGTGGGTTTTGGGAGTAAATATTTGATCTAAAGGAAAGTTTGTGCTGATTTGCGAATGCAATTCGTTCCGTAAATCTACTTTTTTACGGACCAAGATAAAATTGGCTAGAATCTGTTTTGCCGTATTGCGCTCACGGGATTTTGTGTAATCTCTCTTAGAACAAACGCTGTCGGATGAAAATGGCTTGCGTTTACCGTTAGATGTCACTACCGAAGCGTAAATGTTGACTGTGCAATAGTAAGCGGCGACATTACCATCCCTCTGCTGCTCTCCTCAACGCAATTCAAATCTTCGTCAAAGAAAAATATCGTCAAACGACTAAATAATGCGTTTACATCTTCGGGGAGTTAAACAGTCACTTTGAATTTAATGCGGTTTAATTAGCTGTTTAAAAGTTGTAGTAATGTATTATTCAGAGTTGGTTTCACAATAAGATCCAACTGAAAGCATATAGCAAATCATAATATAAATATTTTGTTTGTACATTTTAGTCTAAAACGTATGTCATTCTTTGCTTGGCTATTCTTGACATGAACGCATGTATATTTGCTGAAATTTTGGAATTCATGTGTCGAAGTCACGTGCGTTTCTAAAGGATTTAATAGACTATTGCATAACAATATGCCTAAATTTTTGAATTTTACGTAACACTAGATATACTTTTCAGTCGAAAAAAATACAAAATAAATTTATTCATAAACATATCTGATTATCGTACGTTGCACGTTGGTAAGAAGGCTGTGGACCCGTGACGAGTTACTGAACTTGAGAAAAAGTGAGGCTGTATGACTCTATTAGAGGAAGTCATAATGGTTTTTTCTATGTCAGAGTATAACGTTAAAATACCGCCAAAAATAAACTCTTAAGACACAATGACGGTAAATAAACAGCCTTACTTTGATTAGACAAAATCTTTTTCTTTACAGTGGGTTGCTACATTTAGTGCATAAAGAAATATATTTGACATGTGTCCCTATCGTACTGGAATTGAGGAAATATCTTATCAATTCTTTTACAATAGGGATAAAAGCTGGCAGGATGTTTAAAGCAAACAAATGACGTGACTCAAAAGGATCGTGCGTTTGTACATAAACTACTTGTCAATAATGCAGATTAACAGTCGCAGATAAAATGCAAACATTGAGAATTTTTTTAAACATGCTATCCTCAATTAGATGATGACATGAGATTATTCAGCTTTCCCTCCTGCATTTCGCATATTTTAATTCGGTGAAGACATTACATTTGATGTTCAGATTTTTCGTTTCCACCGCTTAGTTATTCATAAAAGTTATTCATTCGCACGTATTTGTTTTGGCCGGAACTGATGAGCAGGTAAGAAATTCGGACTCACGAACTGTCAACGTCCTCCCAAAATTGACTGCTTGAAAACCGTTTCAGCTAGCATACATTTTTTTAAAGAATATCGAGAATTTGCTTGTTTGATTCATATCCGTGCTTGTTTTTGCCACATTAAAACAAATTGGCTTGGTTTATTTAAGTAGCCCTTAGACAAATGCTGATTGTTCATGCATTTCAGGAATTATATCTTAAATATCCACATAAAACAATGTTTACTTGCATGTGTTGCCTAGATTACAGCGCCAGGACATGCAACACGTGCAAGTGAACGTAGCAGACTCAATATCACTGTCGCACTGATGATTATATATTGTAGCAAACTGCTTCGACACTAACCATAATAAAGATTTTTAACTCAATAATGCAGATGTTATGTAACGAGAACTTACCGCCTAGTAACCACTAAACGCCTAAAGTTATGCGCAGAGGTCTGCTATTTGTGAACGTCGTGAGCTTGTCATGAAACCGGGTCCTGTGTCGGTGATATTTTTTCTGAATACTGAACCATTTATAAGGCTTATTGAAGTTATTGTTCTTTTATTTTGTTGTTGAGAACCCATGCATTAGGCGGACTTAACTTATTAAAAACAGTATTGAATTCTTCTCAATGATATATAACTTCCATAGGCAGTGTAGAGGAAATATGTATGTCGCTTTATGCATATCAGTCTAAATTATGCCGCAGGATACTAAACTTAAGTCTTTTAAAGTTAAGTACGTAAACTACGTTCATAAACATATTCATTAAGATGACTATATTACATCGGCATCCGCGACTATAAATAAATGTTCATCACTTATTTTTTTCATCCTCTATCTGCATGGAACATATGTTTCACCTTTTATGCAGTGTAACTCCCAACAGCTTGGAAGAGTAGCATACCTCCACAGATTTCTCTTATTTACCATTCCATCTGTATTTGACATTCTTTTTTGTCATTGGTTATTTTGTTTGAACACTTAGTTGGGTCGAAATGCATGATTTGGTCAGTATATGCTTAAAAGGTTATGAGCCATAATAAATATTATGGAGGTTATGCAAGCGTCTGCAAAATTGCGGTGTGTGTTTAATCCCTTTTCCCACGAGCGTAATGTCTAATGGAGCTCCGTACCGGTCCTTTGAAGTTCTCTTCGAGACTACTACCCCCTTATTATCTTCCGATATTAGAGAAACTTTAAGTTTCTTTGAAAGCGATCGATTTTAAAAACTCGTCAATTTGAATTCAAAGAAAGCAATCCCACATAATTTGTCCTAGTGACCGCTTGTCTGAGCGCAGCCTGTAGTTGTCTTAATTTCTGGTGGGTTAAAACACGTCAAGGAGGTCGGTACATCTGGAAGGTGAATATGTCTGGCTTGGTTTAAAGTAACCATGGCGGCAACTGCAAATGAAAGCGAAGTTAACATGGTCGTGTTCAAACCAATGCAGGCGCATCCGCGACTCCTGCCCGTCTACCGTGAGCTACGTTTCTCAAGTCGGCGTTTCAAATAGTGAATACGTCTAAAACCAGATAGTATGCTGTCTCGGTTAGATTTATGAATGATCTTCCCTTCATGAATTGGGATTGTAATTCAAGATAACTAAAGCGGGGTTGTGTTTCTGGTGTTGTCCGCTGAATGGCACATTTGCTAGGGGCATGTAAAAATCAGATTTGCTTGACAGACAAAATGTTACCTGAATAAACTTTTAGCAATGATGCATTGGCGGTTTAATCGTATTTTCCGATGACCCATCCCTTACAATTAGCGTGAAAGGATGTAAGAATATCGTTGATAAACATGATTAGTGGACCGACTGATTGCGGGTCGATATGAAAATGGGTCATACAGAAGATAGCAGAGTAGGTTTGGGGGATGTGGTAGGAACGTTATCGCAATACGCCTGTTATTGATTGTCATCACAAAGGATTGTGGAATGAAGAGAGTATGATAAATTTGACAACGGAAGAGCAACCAGTTATTTGAAAGGCTATACCTCACCGGGAAAAATGTCAATTTGATTTACGAATAAAGCACATACTCGACCGATCTCTAACTATCAGGTAGAAGTACATTTTTCCGACTACTATGCAGCCATATTAACCAAAACACAATTTTGCAGGTTGAGACAAGTTTATATTCAATAGGCTGGAGAACAACTATGTCGTCAGCAGTCGTATCATATAGGAAGTTATTAGGCGCATTTGATAAATTCAACAACTGAAGAGCAACCAGTTATTTGGAAGGCTATACCTCACCGGGAGGTATGTCAAATCGATTTACGAATGAAGGAGAGTCACAAGTGAAACACATACTTGACCATCTCTCCCTGTCTGGTAGAAGTACACTTTCCGACTACTATGCAGACATATTAAACAAAGTCTATTTTGGTAGGTTGAGACACGTTTATATTCAATAGGTTGGAGAGCATATATTGTCAACAGTCGTTTTATATGGAAGGTTATTAGTCAAACTCAATACAATCTACAAAGTTAACAGAAATGAGGAAAAAACTGTGAAAAAAGAGCACTATTCAGTTATAAATTGCCTAGTGCCACACGAAGAAATTGCATATGGGCTGCATGACACGAAGACAGCGCACGCTAATGCTGACATGGCGCGGCATTTCAGCGGCCTGTCAAAAACAATTCAAGATGATAAACCTTCACGGGTTTTGGGAAACAATGCTCCCACTCCGGCGTTTTCTCAACCGAACGCCGGAGCATGTCAGTTACGCAATGATTTTCGATGGCCCAAAAAGTCCAATTATATTTCATGAAAAACATATATAAAATATTTATATTTCCGCCAACTTGGTAGACAATTACGTCGTTTTCCAATTTTTTTATCAAAGGAAGGGTATAATTTGGTTTTTGAAAACTTTTCCAATTTCTAAATAATTTCGAATCCGTTTTACCATTACCCTCAGATTAAGGGTTTCCAAACTACCAGTCGTAAATTCTCTGCGGACGCAAAACCACACATTATTCTATCATAATATATGGGGGAAGCACAAAGGATTCATAAAATTTGGCAATGGATTTAATCCACATTGATAACTTTATGAGCCACATTGCTAAATGCAAAGACGTGCCAAAATATGAACGGCCATTTCATGGTATTTAAAAGTCCCACAATTGGAAACTTTTTAAAACCGAACTATACCCTTACTTCATGGATAAAATTAAAAGAATACGTAATTATCTACCGAATGAGAGCTAGAATGAATATTATTATGCTTTTTTCTGCGAGATACAATTGGACATTTAGGGGCGTCGACAATCAATGAGAAACATTTTGGCGTGCAGCCGGAAGGCATTCATTCAAAAACCGGCATCCTTTAGAGTATAAGTCTTAGATAAGCAGAATGTAATCTCTATATCAAGAATAAATAGATAGTAAAGTAGCATTCTGTTCCTTATGAATCAAGCCGGTTCCGATGGCCGGCAAGTATTCCAGCAAATATATTGTGCTCATAGTAATAAGAATTTTATTCAATATGGGTATACTGACACATTCAGAAAAATAAAAAAACAAGGATTGGGCACACACTGAAATAAAATTCCTGATAATTGAATACTGAGGATAGTGTTTTTATGGTTCAGGAGAAAATAACCGCTGGCCATGAAATGAAGTCAGTCAAAAATAGCTAGACAACGCTGCATTGGATATTCCCAATCTCCATTCAAGCACAGGATATTAGTGCTGGACCAAACCAAGGCGTTTTAAACCAGTTGTTGGCTAGCGGTTGGACCAAACGGTAGCATTTAACAATTGTTGTTTGATGGTGGCTGAAGTAATTGTCCGTTGTGAGATGGACCAGGGGATCAGAGACCGCGACAATATGTCATAGTTTTTTAGACTGCAGAAAACAAGCAATAGTCCAGTTAAACAACGAATAATTTTACGGAATTTTAAAATAGAAATTACGTTCACAGAAAAAAAGACGATAATTATCGAAACATGCCAGAGGAATAAATAGTATAAGCAATTGTATTTAATGCTAGTTTACAGGCATTATCAGGGAAGGTCAAACGCAATTACGGCCAGCAGTAAAAAAGACCCCTGCATCACAAATTGAAATTAAAAGTTATGATGGTTTTTTATAGCTACAAGGGTTCAGGAGAACAAAATGCTGCCCATAAAATGACGATAGTCGATTGAGGGAGGGGTAGCAATACATCGGATATTACCAGTCGTCGTTTCTTTTTATGAAGTTGGAGCTGGACAAAACAGAAGGCCTGGGGAAAGTCTGCAGGTAATGACTAAAGGAATTGTCCTTGGTGAGATCGGCCAAATGGGTCAAAGACCACGAACATGATCACTACGGTACATTCGACAGAGGTATTCAGCACTCTAGATGTGTGGTTTTTGAATGCTAAATGCGATCGAAAATTCTTTTACTCTGAGGATAATTTTGCCGTATTTACCGTCCTGGGTAATTTATCCAAAATGGCAGTTTCGTTCTCAAAATATTACGTACCAGAGGAAGAAATAAAAAACCTCATGGAGTCTGGTACGTCGCGGTGGGCAGGATTTCTAAATGTAGCTTGTGGGTTAGAAGTAGGATCAGATAAAAGCGTAAATAGCAAAAACAGTCCCTTTTTTAATCTACGAAACCGTCAAAATTAAGAGCTGTAAGCCGGGAACGTTCTTGGTAAGACAAATATCAATGTTCCGGGGTTAAAACTCCCTCGGGGAAAAAATTGTTAAATGGATTCTATTTTCTTCCGCTCAGAAGCACGCATGAGGCTAAATTAAAATGAACAGTATTTCAGGCTATGTCCAACGTACATGTTATAAAGGCGCATTCTAATATCGCTGGTTTTAATGTTTCGGAGAATAAAACCAGACATTCAGCGTGCTCTGGGGGACTGTCAGGGCGCAATGCTCCGAAAGATTAGGAATTTTGTTGTTTGATAAACCCGGATCCTTAATAACGCCAGGCACTTTAAGGGTTGACCGTCAATACTTACTTAAGGTTTATGTTCTTCGCCGACCACCGTGACTGAGCATTTATACCAAGAGAGGAAAAGGCGTCATGTGTGGCACTAGTGGGCAAAGGCCTGTAGGTCGCTCTTTAGGGGCTGGAGCACGATCTCACGATCTGCCGGCTTATACCTATATGCAACTTCCAGATCATCGTCATAGGTGAAGGGCTTACCATTCTGAAATACTTTTCCTACATCGTTAACAAAAAGGCAAAATAATAGCGGGCAGAGTACACTAACCTGAATAAATCCACTCCTCACACATGTGGGATTGGAGATATTATTGGAAGTCATGCAAAGTTTTGTGCGACCACGCAAACAGGGGGATATGAAATCCAGAGGTTTGTCACCTATTCCAAAAGTGGGAAGTTTTAAGAGAAGAAAACCATGGTCAAAAGATGAAAAACCTTAGACTGTGCAAATTGCAAAACCGCTGTCAAAGAAAGAGAGCTAGTAGAGCTTTAAGATATCGACGCTGTGCAGCGCTCAGTAGGCTAGTAAATGAAGTATATATATAAAGACATGGATAATCGATGAGAAAAAATTATGATAAGCACAGGTGGGCTAGCTCATGAAATTTCAACGAAAATTACGAAATGCGTCTTTGTTTCGAAAAGATTAATAAGTGGGGTTGTAAAACTTGTCCGTCTGTATCATAATTCTATAATATTTCTGCTTTTTCTGGATGCCGACTTTCGAATGAACGTCCTTCCGCCTGCAGTCGACAACAACTCTCTACGAAATGACTACTTAATTGGCATGGCGTTTTCACCTTGATTTTCGATGTCCCTAAAAGATTAATTATACCTTGTAGAAAGCATACATAAAAATAATCATTGTTGATTTCATTCGATAGATATTTACGTATTCTTTTAATTTTATACTTAAAGGAGGAGGATAATTTAGTCGCAAACTAAGTTTTGTTAATGTGGGGCTTTTAACTATCCTGTTATGGCCGTCCTTTAATCGCCATGTATTTTCATTGACCAATCGGGCCTGTAAAATTAACAACGGATCAAATTCATTGCTGAATTTTACGAGACGTGTATGGTCCTCTATAGTACCGTAGAAAAATTTGTGGTTTTCCGTACGCGGAGAATATATGGCTGGTAGTTTGGAAACCCTGAATCGGAGTTTACCGGTATAGTGGGTTGAAATTTTTTTAGGAATTGGGAACATTTTTTAAAAGTCACATTATTTCCTTCCGAGTAAAAGTTTGGAAGAAAATGTAATTGTCTATCCAATAAGCAAAACAATGGATATTTTTATGCATGTTTTTCATGAAACATAATTGGGCATCTAGGAGCATCGAAAATAAAACGACAAAAACGCATGATACATAAGTAGTCATTTTCTTACATAGTGTGTTCTTGCATGCAGCCGGTAGGATATTCATTCGAAAACCGGCATTAAAAGGTAACTGAAGTATTAAAAAATGATGTTGGAGACTGGCATGCTTTACAACCCTGCTTAATTAAACTTTTGGAAACGAAACCCATTTTGGAATTGTTGTTGAAATTTCTTGAGATACTCCACCCACTATAGATGCACTAGAAACCTTATACGAGAACGCAGCTACCGCAAACAAATCACATGATCATGGATGGACTTGAGGAATTTTTAGTATATCCCACTCTTTACTTTTAAGAAAAATGTCCCTTCATTTATTTTATTCTGCGTGTATTTAAATAACTTCTACTTGGTCATGTTATCGCGGTGGTTAAGAAGTATCAGAAAACTGAGTATGAATTTTGGCCCTAAAAGTGTCAAGTATGCGGGAGTCAAGGGCATCTACTGCGGCAGACGCCGAAGACTAGAGCACCTACATAAGTTTGCCGTAGACAGAATTACTCGCAGAGCGTACAACACTTTTTCGCTCTACGTTCCTCGTCACTTCTTCTATGGCGAGACACTTTCCTCTGTCCGAAATAGGTAGGAATTTAATTCATATAAGATTTACTCTAAATGTGGCGTAAGCGTTTGAATCGAACAATATTTCATCGTTTTGTTAATATTTTAAATATTTAAAAACACTTTCCTTTACTTGGAAGCATAACTTGATACCGTTTCGAAAGCCTGACATCTAAAGTGTATAACTGACGGCCATAAATGTACAAAACTATCTTGTTGAGTTGCACTATAATATTTGTTGTCATTCTGACAGAGTTGTGAGAACGTTTGAACGATACGCGACACTCTCCATACTTTCAACAAACGCAAAATACGACCTCAACTGCCTTCCTTATGGTGTCTGCTTTAATCCTCAACTGATTGCGTTGGTAAAATATAATTTATTGAGGGCGGCAACTGCCGATGCTGTTAAAACTCGATCCCGAGTACGATATACATGCTTTTAGTTTCATTCTGCGTCAAAAAGGCGTTTTAACCTATATTGCACTACTGCCTGTCATCGGTTAGTATGTGATACGGCTATCCAACTTCCTATCTGTGTTTGACAGAATAAAGCCTCATATCAAGATAGGAAAATCGCATGCTAGTTACGATTTTGCCTCTAGTATTAGCTTTATTAGGTTGGTGCCAAACGCTTATTGTAATTTTCTCATGTCTGCCTGCACTGACTGTTAAAATGCGGTGGTTTTCAGTAGAAGTATCATATATATTATAGCTGTACTGGATTTGGATACAAATAGGGCTTCCCGCCGATCTAGCATGTTAGCTATCAATAGGAAACTAAAAGAAAGTAAAAGCGCGTTGGTGTCATTGAGCGGTCATTGCTATAGTAAAAGTTAGATGCCTACATATGGAGAAAAAAACCTGATGTAGGGTGACATATATATAAACTATAGTAGACGAAGTAAGTCATTATATGTAGGTTTGACGTCTGAAATGTAATTGGACTTTAATAGTTAACAATAACGAAGCACCACTTTTATGGTTATATTCTATTTCCTACGGTTTTGCAATGAGAAAGGATATATTGTGGTTTCGGAAACCGATTTTGATGCCCAGGAATATTTGTTACTATCTTTCCGTTTTTTTTTCTATCGTTTTGGAACCTCTGTTTCAAATTATTGCACACACGCCAGAATGTTTGCATTTGATCGAGCTCTTTTTAAGCTCCCGCTAAACCCGTATACAATGTTAACTGACTATGTTAATAATTTGTTTTAATTAATTATTGTTGCCCTTTTAAATTTTGAATTATTCTAACACAACGCTAAATCAATAACTGGTCTCATACCGAATTATTGCCTTTTCTATTACATCAACAGAAAGAGCCGTCAT